>JAULAV010006967.1:0-13001 GCA_030789695.1 Scilla litardierei | reverse complement strand
ATCTACGTAGACAATCATATGTATCAGTTTGTAAGAGCATAGGCTAATGAATCAGTTTGGGTCTGCATGAGTATGTACATCAATATAGTTGAATTCGATTGAATATGCCTTCAGCTTGAATAAGTATCAGATTTAATTTTAAAGTTTGCATGTAGTTTCTGAGTCAGTGTGAATAAGTATCCGGTTTAATCTACAATGTTTCCAGATTGAACAAGTATAATAAGACTTAAATCTAAAAGCTTGCATGTAGCCTTGATTGGGATTCAGAATAAGTATGATTAAATTTATTCACGTTGTCGTGTTGAGAAAATTAGTCATCGATGAAACATCAGCTTAACGCGCACAACGAGTAAATTCTGCTGGTTGTGCGCGTTAAACAATTGTTCATAAAATACCTTAGATGCTCCAAGCGAACAACTGGCTCTGGCTGTGCTTGTTGTGCACTATGCGCAATTAAAAAAACCATTATAAATATCATCAATGCGCACAACGGCCATAAATTAGTTGGTACTGGGCGTTGAGCAATTATGTAAGCGGCTATTAATTTTTCCGTGTGGGTTAAAACGCACAAGTGTGCAGCAATTTCCATCTGCGCGCACGACGGGCAAAATTAACCCCGTCGTGCGCGTCGTGTGCGGGCAAACGCATAAGTGTGGATCAATTTACAGCTGTGCGCACGACGGGCAAAATTACCCAGGTCGTGCGCGAGGGGGAAAACGCAATGTGTAAAGCAATTTCCATCCGCGCGCACGACGGGCAAACTTACCCCGTCGTGCGCGTGGGTTAAAATGCCTAGTGTGCAGCAATGTCCATCCGAACGCACGACGGGGGGTTAAAACGCACGAGTGTGCAGCAATTTCCATCCGCGCGCACGACGACAAATTTAAACCCGTCGTGCGCGTTGTCCGCGTGGCTTAAAATGCACAAGTGTAGAGCATTTTCCAGCCGCGCACACGACGGGCAAAAATACGCCCCATCGTGCACGGGGGTTAAAACGCCTAGTGTGAAGCAATTTCCATCTGCGCGTAGAGCATTTTCCAGCCGCGTGCACGACGGGCAAAAATACGCCCCATCGTGCGCGGGGGTTAAAACGCCTAGTGTGAAGCAATTTCCATCTGCGCGTTCGAGAGGAAAAATTTTCCCCTGTCGTGCGCGTCGTGCGCGGGGCTAAAACGTACAAGTGTGGAGCATATTCCATTCACGCGCACGACGGGCAAAATTACGCCCGTCGTGCGCGTCGTCCGCGGGGCTTAAAAAGCACAAGTGACAAGTGTGGTGAAATTTTCATACGAAGGTAGCAATATGGGTAAACATATCTTTTAATTTCTTACACCAAGTGATTATTTTGCACAAAACCTAACATCAATGTTATACCGAATTTTTTTCAATATCAACATTCTTGGTGTCCCTTTTTACTCGGTGACGTGCATTATAAATTGATTTGCATGGAAGGTTGGATTTTCCTACATGACTTTCAAAATCTCAGCTGGCCTCAGCGTGCTATTTGCCAAATCTCTCAATGATCCATCTCCATTCCCTGCTACTGCCCTTCATCGGAATGGCCCTCGACATAATTAGCAGCTTGATGGTGCCTGCCCTCAACGACTGTTAACCTTCACTCCTCACCGCCAACGCCGACGCCGACGCCCACCATTACCACGCAATGAGAACAGACATTGACACTTCTTGGTTTTAACTGGCCTGTCGGTCGTTTTTTCCTTTCGGTGTCACCTGTAAACCCCGCTTCTTTCACATGCAAAGTAAAAAGCAGGAATCATATTGGAAGTTTTACATGCAAAGCGACAACATTCTTGTTGTCCCTTTTTAATCGGTGACGTGCATTATAAATTTATTTGCATGGAAGGTTGGATTTTCCTACATGACTTTCAAAATTTCAGCTGGCCTCAGCGTGCTATTTGCGAGGTATTCCATTTGGTAAGTTCAGTATCTGCATGCATGTAAAATCACCAAATGTGTACATCATTTTCCACCCAATTGAATAAGAATTTCACCTACAGTGTATTTAAAAGTATATACTTACCAAATGGAAAACTTGGAAAATCACTACTTTCAGACGCAAGAAAGGAAGAAAATGCAACAGTATCTTAGAAGGTCCGCTGACAGCTGAGATCTTCTGGGAAGATTTGAAGGTGCATTTTGGTTGCAAATGCTACTACGCTGACCGCTGAGATCTTCTGGGAAGATTTGAAGGTGCATTTTGGTTGCGAAGTTAGACTGATTTCATTGGAGTCATCTTCTACCGCCATCCCATTCTCTTTACAGGCATCTACATCACGAAGGAAATGGTCCACATTGAAATAGCAGGAGTAACTTTCAATTTTATCTTCCATTTACCATGGTATATATCTACATCAAGCAGAACGAAGAAATGGTTAGAATTTGTCTGGTTAAACTAAGAAACAAAAATATTGCAAGAAAAATACGTAGAATACCGTGGCTATACGAGGAAGATCCGAGAAGCAGAATACTTAGCAGATGTAATTGAAACCGAAGTGGCACGACCTCGGTGGTAATCGCTGTTGCCCGGTTGCTCCCGAAGGTTAACACAGCAGCCCCTTTCCGCGTCAACACTTGGGTAGAGACTTTGGATTTTGCACAGTACAGCTACCCAGGAGAACGGGATGAAGCAAAGAAGAATTTTTGGAGGAAGCAATTTTTCCGTGTATTTTCTTGAGGAAAGAAGAGGGATATAAATAGAGTTCAAAAAATAGCTGTTATGAATTCAAACAGTCAAATATTAAACGAGTATTAAATAGGCTTTTGAATGCTGCAGTTATGAGGAATTGGACTGCCCATGGATGAGGATGAGACTACAGTTGATTTACTGTGAGTCATGGAAAGAACCCGTGAGTCTACAGTTGTTGAGCTCGTGAATATACAGTTTATACAGATGTTGCGGTGTGAGTAATTTTTGAGGGTAATCTCAAACACAAAGCGAAATTTTTGTGGGCATTCACGGTCCATTTATAGTGAAATTGACCATTCAAATTGATGAGTATAAGTCCGTTATCCTACAGCGAGCCCTTCATTGCAAACATCTACGTAGACAATCATATGTATCAGTTTGTAAGAGCATAGGCTAATGAATCAGTTTGGGTCTGCATGAGTATGTACATCAATATAGTTGAATTCGATTGAATATGCCTTCAGCTTGAATAAGTATCAGATTTAATTTTAAAGTTTGCATGTAGTTTCTGAGTCAGTGTGAATAAGTATCCGGTTTAATCTACAATGTTTCCAGATTGAACAAGTATAATAAGACTTAAATCTAAAAGCTTGCATGTAGCCTTGATTGGGATTCAGAATAAGTATGATTAAATTTATTCACGTTGTCGTGTTGAGAAAATTAGTCATCGATGAAACATCAGCTTAACGCGCACAACGAGTAAATTCTGCTGGTTGTGCGCGTTAAACAATTGTTCATAAAATACCTTAGATGCTCCAAGCGAACAGCTGGCTCTGGCTGTGCTTGTTGTGCACTTTGCGCAATTAAAAAACCATTATAAATATCATCAACGCGCACAACGGCCATAAATTAGTTGGTACTGAGCGTTGTGCAAGTATGTAAGCGGCTATTAATTTTTCCAGCTCACGTCCCACCGACCCGGTCAAACATTCTTGAGAAATGCACATGTCTGGTATCAATCAGCTGTAGATTTACGAACAGTCTTTTGTATATTCAAGAGAACCCCTCAGTTTGTATCCTTGTCGTGTGGGGAGAGTAATTTGCCTCTTTTTCAGCTGAGCCTAAAATACTTAGGATTACGCGTTTTTCTCGGTGGGATTACGCGTTGAGTAAATAAGATGTTCATTCCCGAGATCCTTAGCATTACTGTAGGATAACGGACTTAATACTCATCAATTTGATCGGTCGTTTTTCGCTATAAATGGACCGTGAATGCCGTGTATGCCCTGGAGAAGCGTATGAAATCGGAGGCCTACAGGCTGATGCAGACGCCTCCCGAATATGCTTCTCTCCCTGGTCTGCGAAGAGAAGAATGGCCCCCCGGGCCTTTGCGCCCTGGTTGGCTTCTCTGGGTCAATTAGGTTGGCGGTGCATGGCTACCGTCTCTCTGAGGCACAAGCACTCCCTTCTGTTCTTTTCGATCTCTTGGCTCGCAGCCAAATTGGGCAAATCTGACTGTGGATGAAGCAGATCATAATTGTCCCTTTCCTCCTGGGGATTTCCAATTTTGGCTGCGAGACAAGAGATCGAAAAGAACAGGAGGGAGTGCTTGTGCCTCAGAGGGCCGGTAGCCATGCACCGCCAACCTATGTGACCCAGTGCAGACATCCAGGGAAGGCCAGGGGGGCCATTCATCTATTCGCACTTCGCAGACCAGGGAGAGAAGCATATTCGGGAGGCGTCTGCATCAACATGTATGCCTCCGATTTCATACGCTTCTCCAGGGCATACACGCCCGATGAATGCCTTCCATATGTGAGCATTTCTCCTTCCACTCCTCGACTATACACTCCATATCCATCTCCTCTTTATAAACTCCATCCAAACCATTAAATCCTTCATCATTTCACTATACCTCGTCTATGACACACAAACACTCCCTCCTGTTCTTTCCGATCGCGAAGATAAAAAGCTCATTCTATTTGTTATGCAACCATTTGGTGTTGTTCGATGCCTCATGTGAATCGGAGTTCCTCGGTGTCTTTGAAACGGCTACATACCCGACTGCAGGTTACACCGACGCATGCTATGACTACACTCATATCCAGCCGATGATGGCAGAAAATCTGCAACGACGGTAATAAACGGAACGAAGATGGTCGACCGGTGAACTTGCGTAAGTTGACGGGGAAGCACGCAGATCACACCGACAATCACATGTTTCAGTTTGTAAGAGCATAGGCTAATGAATCAGTTTGGATCTGTATCAGTATGTACATCAATATATTTGAATGGCTGGGTCATTTTCAAAATAACAACAACTAGAATATGTACGAGACTTAATCTACACTTTAGCTAAATGCGCACAACGGGCATAATTCTGCTGGTTGTGCGTGTTTAAGTATGATGAAATTTGGAATGTGATTGATTCAATGCGCTGGTGCGAGGTGGAATTAAAATTATAGCATCTCACAAATATGCTCAAAGCGCAAAACGGTCAAATTTATTCCCGTGGGGACGTTGAGCAAATTTGGCATGACTTTACCTAAATGCGCACAACGGGCATAATTCTGCTGGTTGTGCGTGATTAAGTATGATGAAATTTGGAATGTGATTGATTCAATGCGCTGGTGGGCGGTGGAATTAAAATTATTGCAATTCACAAATATGCTCAAAGCGCAAAACGGTCAAATTTATTCCCGTGGGGGGTTTGAGCAAATTTGTCATCGACGCAACTATAGAGCTTAACGCGCACAACGGTCATAATTCTGCATGTTGTGCGCTTTGCGCAATTATGTTAGCCATAACAAATTTGTTGAACACGCACACCGGGTCAAAGTGAACATCTGGCGATACTTGTTGTGCGCTTTGAGCAAATTTTTAAAACATTAAAAATTTGCTCACCGCGCACAACGGCCAAAATATAAATTTTGCCAGCTCACTTGCCACTGGTCATACATTCTTGGGAAAATCATATGTCTGGTATCAATCAGCAGTAGATTCAGGAGCAGTATTTTCTTATTCACGAGCACCCTTCTGTAGCTTGACGGGGTCTTCGATGTAGCCCCACAGTTAATATGGTACTGCAGCAGTCACATCCTCAGTGACCCATCTGATCTGCGTTGTGCGCATTGAGCAATTCCCATTTTCCATGCGTTTTGCGTGAGGATCAATTATAATAGTTTCTCTCTTCTGTATTATTTAGCCCGGGGTGCGTGTCGAATAAAATGTATTAAAAAATCTTAGTGGAGAGTAGTATTGTCGGGAGTAATTTTCCTATTAGCATCAATGTTGATCAAGGCGAAAAATCGATGAGTTTCCTTGTTATGCGCGGAGAGTAATTAACCAATTTTGATCCAGATGCTAAAATAATTGGGATTACGCGATTTTCGCGTTGGTATTCCGCGGTTTGCGCGTTGAGTAAATAATTGTTGATTCCCGAGATCCATTGCATTATTGTAGGATCAAGGACTTATTATACGCTTCATTTTGATTGCTCCAATTCCCCTATAAAATTGGCGGACATGGAGCACTCATCTTCTCACAACTTCATCTACTTTCTTCCATCATCTTCTTCTTTATTTGCCCCCACAACCTTCCTATTGAAACATTAAGTCCTTCAGCTGTTCGTGCATGCTTGATATAGATATCAGATATTGCTATCAAGCATGCACGATAGCATTCATTCAGCTGTTCGTCCATTTATAATCAGGCATTCCCGAAAAAGGGTTTCCATATGACCGTCCCCGAAACTGGGCACCCAGGTCAACCGCCCAAGAAGTACTGGTCAGGGGGACATAACCAGCACATTGTGTCAAGTATGATACATACTTGACAACCGGTTACAATGACACGTGCAATGACGACACTCCTATCATGTTTCACTGTTGCCGACAGTCGGCAACGACGATAATAAACGTAACGACGATGGTCGACCGAGGTAACTAGATGGTTATAGATTGTTATGGACGCCTCCCCCAAGCTTTTAACAGTTCATTTTTTTTGCTTTTAGCGATCGAGGATCATCTCATCCTTCTTTAGATCATCGAACTTTGTCCGCTCCTTCGGAATACCCTTCAAGATTGAAGCACGAACAACGTCCTCGGGCCCAGGAAGTATCGAAATTACGGTAACCATTGATCCAGACGTTCTAGAATGCTTCGTTAGATGCGAGCCGTTGCGCCCGCCAATGTTCCAGGTTCAAAAACATGGATTTTTGAACCTGGAACATAGGGGGGCGCAAGGGCTCGCATCCAACGAAGCATTCTAGAACGTCTGGATCAATGGTTACCGTAATTTCACCATATTCCCACTCGATTGTTCTTCATTTTCTTATTCAATTTGGATTCGAACCAAGAGATCGAAAACAAAATGAGGGATTGTTGTTGCCTCAGAGGGACGGTAGCCATGAACCGCCAACCTATGTGACCAAGGGCCGCCATCCAGGCTTAATCATATGTATCAGTTTGTAAGAGCATAGGCTAATGAATCAGTTTGGGTCTGTATCAGTCTGTATGTACAGCAATATATTTGAATGGCTGGTTAATTTTCAAAATGTCATCAATTTGAATATGTATGAGATTTAATCTAAAATTTTGCAAGCAGTTTCTGAATTCTATTGAATATGCCTTCAGATTGAAAAGGTATCAGATTTATTTTTAAAGTTTGTATGTAGTTTCTGAGTCAGTGAATAAGTATCCGGTTTAATCTACAATGTTTTCAGATTGAACAAGTATAATAAGACTTAAATTTAAAAGTTTGGATGTAGGGTTGGTTGGAATTCAGACTAAGTATGATGAAATTTGGAATTTGATTGATTCACTGCGGTGGCGCGCAGTGGGAGTAAACTTATAGCATCTCACAAATATGCTCAAAGCGCAAAACGGGCAAATTTATTCCCGTGGGGGCGTTGAGCAAATTTGTCTTCGACGCAACTTTTGCGTCACGCGCACAACCGGCATAATTCTGCATGTTGTGTGCTTTACGCCATTATGTTAACCATTACAAATTTTGCTGAACGCGCACACCGGCTCAAAATTAACACTTGGCCTTACTTGTTGTGCGCTGTGAGCAATTTTTTGGTACTGAACATTGAGCCCTTATGTAACGGCTATAAATTTTTCCACCTTACTTGCCACCGGTCATAAATTCTTGGGATATGTGCTATAAACACCCCTACTCATAGGGGTGTATATAGTATTTAGTGCCAAGTTGATCTTAAAATAGGAAAGATCCAAAATATTTTGACATTGAAATTAATAGACTTTACTAATTTTGGAAAACGAATGCACATACACCCCTACGCATAGGGGTGTAAAAAGCACGACTCATTCTTGGGAAAATCATATGTGTGGTATCAATCAGCTGTAGATTCAGGAGCAGTATTTTCTTATTCACGAGAACCCTTCTGTAGCTTGACGGGGTCTTCGATGTAGCCACACAGTTAATATGGTACTTCAGCAGTCACATCCTCATTGACCCATCTGCGTTGCGCGCATTGAGCAATTCCCGTTTTCCATGCGTTTTGCGCGGTGATCAATTATAATAGTTTCTCTCTTCTGTATTATTTAGCCCGGGGTGCGTGTCGAATAAAATGTATTAAAAAATCTTAGTGGAGAGTAGTATTGTTTGGAGTAAGTTTCCTATTAGCATCAATGTTGATCAAGGCCAAAAATCGTTGAGTTTCATTGTTATGCGCGGAGAGTAATTAACCAATTTTGATCCAGATGCTAAAATAATTGGGATTACGCGATTTTCGCGTTGGTATTCCGCGGTTTGCGCGTTGAGTAAATAATTGTTGATTCCCGAGATCCATTGCATTACTGTAGGATCAAGGACTTATTATACGCTTCATTTTGATCGCTCCAATTCCATATAGCAACTCCACCACAAATCTCTAAAAACCCCCTTTCAAAATGGAATATCTCTAAAAGATGCTATTTTTGAGGATGGGCAACTCCAACCCACCATCTTCAAATCCTATTTTTTCTTTGTTTAAGCTTTACTAATGAAAAATATTTATCGTTATAATGGGTTAATCTAATACATTGTTCCTGCATGAAAGAAAACTATAAATAATATTATTCTTCAATGTTAATTTTTTTAAAATTTTTAAGTATTTAGTATTTCTTGTAATGTTGTAAATATTTTAAATTTGCTTGAAAGATATCCAATATTGGTCTCATGTAGTATGTATAATTGAGATATTTCCATCGGTACTAAAATTATTAAATTTGGTCACGTTATTTGTAAAATATTTGTAATAAATAGCCGTTACCAATCCATGATGTTAATAAACGCAACAAAGGGCTGATATCAATTAGCCGTCGTGCACGTCGTGCGAGGTGGTTAAAAAGTCATAGTGTTAATCAATATCCAACCGTTGTACACACACGGTCTCACATCTGAGGACTCCACATTACACACAAGGGCTTATAGTGGAACCAATTAACCCGCACGCACAACAGAAACAATTTGATTGTTTTTGTTGCGCTAGAAAATAAATAATTTTTCGAGTCTTTGACGGAGAGTAATTCAAGGCGCAAAACGGTTCAGTTTCCTTGTCGTGTGGGGAGAGTAAATTGCCTCTTTTTCAGCTGAGCCTAAAATACTTAGGATTACTCGTTTTTCTCGGTGGGATTACACGTTGAGTAAATAAGATGTTCATTCCCGAGATCCCTAGCATTACTGTAGGATAAATGGATCGTGAATGCCGTGGAGAAACGTATGAAATCGGAGGACTACAGGCTGATGCAGTTGCCTCCCTAATATGCTTCTCTCCCTGAACTGCGAAGAGAAGAATGGCCCCCCGGGCCTTTGCGCCCTGATTGGCTGCTCTGGGTCAATTAGGTTGGCGGTGCATGGGTACCGTCTCTCTGAGGCACAAGCACTCCCTCCTTTCTTTTCGTTCTCTTGGCTCGCATGCATATTGGCCAAATCTGACTGTGGATAAAGCAGATCATAATTGTCTCATAATGCAGAAGCTGGAAGCCTGGAACCTGTGCGGAAACACAAAAGGCATGGTTGTCTCAGATTTCTAGAAAATCAAATGATGTGAAGAGTCACACATCCATTTCCTCGTCCGAACAGATGATGGTGATGATGCTCAAGTAAAGCGACAGAAATTACAAAACGAGCAGGGAAGTGACTGTAATGACACGCCAATGACGGCATGTCGCGCCTTTGAACTATTTGAATTGGAAAATGTTTTGAACTATTTGAGTCTTTGGATAATTATCGGAGGAAGCCATCTTATGAACACTTTTCCTTGTGTATGCGTGTGCGGAGGCCCATGTCCAGTAGTGCACATATCATATTTGTCTCTTATATTGGTCTCTTACAGGCGGTGAAGATCTTCTCTGGATTAAGCTTTTACTTCACCGATTAGTTCGAGCCTCCTTAAAGGGGCTTCCTCGAAAAGGTGGATCTAGCTGCCGGTCGAACCGTCCGGATGAATGTTGACCAGGTGATGGACACATCAAATGCCAGTGTGTTCTCCGTAGGATCCGCCTTCATTGTCTACAACGAAGATCCTCCACCTACGTGCGCCTTAGCAGATCTTGAGGAGGTTGTAACGAAGAGATGCGACGAGGTTGGGGCCGCATGCAGGGTTTAGTATTCTCTTACTGGAACACATCACCGCATGCAGTTCTGCATCTGAGCTTGTAAGTTGTTCAAAGACCAGCGGTGTTTAGTATTTTGATCTGTTGGTGTTGTTCGACGCCTCATGTGAATCGGAGTTTCTCTAGGTGTCTTTGAAACGGCTACATACCCGACTACAGGTTACACCGACGCATGCTATGACTACACTCATATCCAGCCGATGATGGCAGAAAATCTGCAACGACGGTAATAAACGGAACGAAGATGGTCGCCCGGTGAACTCGCGGAAGTTGACGGGAAAGCACGCAGATCACACCGACAATCACATGTTTCAGTTTGTAAGAGCATAGGCTAATGAATCAGTTTGGATCTGTATCAGTATGTATGTACAGCATTATATTTGCTGAACGCGCACACCGGGTCAAAGTGAACATCTGGCGATACTTGTTGTGCGCTTTAAGCAAATTTTTAAAACATTAAAAATTTGCTCACCGCGCACAACGGCCAAAATATAAATTTTGCCAGCTCACTTGCCACTGGTCATACATTCTTGGGAAAATCATATGTCTGGTATCAATCAGCAGTAGATTCAGGAGCAGTATTTTCTTATTCACGAGCACCCTTCTGTAGCTTGACGGGGTCTTCGATGTAGCCACACAGTTAATATGGTACTGCGTTTGCGTTGTGCGTTGTGCGCATTGAGCAATTCCCATTTTCCATGCGTTTTGCGCGAGGATCAATTATAATAGTTTCTCTCTTCTGTATTATTTAGCCCGGGGTGCGTGTCGAATAAAATGTATTAAAAAATCTTAGTGGAGCGTAGTATTGTCGGGAGTAATTTTCCTATTAGCATCAATGTTGATCAAGGCGAAAAATCGATGAGTTTCCTTGTTATGCGCGGAGAGTAATTAACCAATTTTGATACAGATGCTAAAATAATTGGGATTCCGCGATTTTCACGTTGGTATTCCGCGGTTTGCGCGTTGAGTAAATAATTGTTGATTCCCGAGATCCATTGCATTACTGTAGGATCAAGGACTTATTATACGCTTCATTTTGATTGCTCCAATTCCCCTATAAAATTGGCGGACATAGAGCACTCATCTTCTCACAACTTCATCTACTTTCTTACATCATCTTCTTCTTTATTTGCCCCCACAACCTTCCTATTGAAACATTAAGTCCTTCAGCTGTTCGTGGAAGGCGAAATCCTCACATCTGGAAACCCTTTTTCGGGCATGCCTGATTATAAATGGACGAACAGCTAAATGAATGCTATCGTCCATATCAGATATCTATATCATGCCCGTTACTCTGTGGTGTCTCTTGCCGAAGATGAAAGAACTCACCCTCAGACGGATACCCTGCACAACAACGACGTTTTCAATCCTGTCATGCTTGCTGAATAGCTGCCCGAACCTGGAGGATCTAGTCATTGGAGTAAGTACAAATTTTCTAATTATTTCCTCTGAATAATTCAAAACTACGTATGTATGTATGATGGCATTAAGCATTCTGTTTTGTTACCAGGATGAAATGTTTGATTTTCCAGACCCGGAAGCTTCAGCGCTAGAATACTGGGATCAGCAGATGCCTTCAGATTGCATGACAAATACGCTGAGCACGGTAACTGTAAACGTGTTCGATGTACACCGCAAGGGCTCGCAGCCAATGAAGCATTCGAGAACCTCTGGATCGATGCTTACACGAATTTCACCTTTTTCTGTATTCCGACGCGATTCTGCTTCATTTTATTCTTCAATTTGGATGCGAGACAAGAGATCGAAAACAACAGGAAGGAGTGCTTGTGCCTCAGAGCCAGAGGGACAGTAGCCATCCACCGCCAACCTATGTGACCAAGGGCCGCCATCCAGGCTTAATCAGATGTATCAGTTTGTAAGAGCATAGGCTAATGAATCAGTTTGGGTCTGAATCAGTATGTACATCAATATAGTTGAATTCAATTGAATATGTCTTCAGATTGGTTGTGCGCGTTAAACCATTGTCTATAAAATACCTTAGATGCTCAAAGCGAACACATGTTAAAGCGCACAACGACTCATAGCGTCTACACCTGTCGTTTCTTGTTGTTCGCTATGAGCAATTATTTAAACCATTAAAAATTTGCTCATCGTGCACAACTGCCATAAATTTGTTTGTTCCTAGCTTTGTGCAATTATGTTAGCAGCTATTAATTTTTCCAGCTCACCTCCCACCGGCCGGTCAAACATTCTTGAGAACTGCACATGTCTGGTATCAATCAGCTGTAGATTGACGTGCAGTCTTTTGTATATTCACGAGAACCCCTCCTGTAGCATGACGGGGTCTTCGATGGAGCCACACATTAACTCTACTTCGGTCGCATCCTCATAAACCAATAAAAATCGCTGCCATGCGTTGTGCGTTGTGCGCCTTGAGCAATTCCATTTTTCCATGCGTTTTGCGCGGTGAGCAATTCTGATTGTTAGTTTGTTACTCGATCCTGTATTATTTAGCACGGTGTGCGCGTCGAATAAAATGTTTTTAAAAGGATTAGTGGAGATTAGTATTGTTGGGAGTAATTTTCCAATTGGCATCATTGTTGATCAAGGCGAAAAACCGTTTAGTTTCATTTTGATTGGTCCAATTCCCCTATAAATTGGCGGACAAGGAGCCCTCATCTTCCCACAACTTCCTCTAACTTCTTATATCATCTTCTTCTTTTTGCCCACACAACCTCCGTCTGGAAACAATAAGGTCTTCTTTTGTTCGA
>JAULAV010006966.1:0-10002 GCA_030789695.1 Scilla litardierei | reverse complement strand
GTCAATAGAGAGGACTACTACCGTAAAGGTGGAGGCCGAGGTAATAGATCGGGTGCCAATCGGCGGCTCTACGCTGGAACGATATACGTGCACCTCATGGTCATTCACGTTCCGTTTGAGTACACATCGCTCCAGCCTTTTCACCGGCTCCATTATATCAGTTCCCGCCTGTTACTCAGGATTCCCGGTCAATAGAGAGGACTACTGCCGTAAAGGTGGAGGCCGAGGTAATAGATCGGGTGCCAAACGGTGGCTCTAGGCTCGACCGATATACGTGCACCTCATGGTTATTCACGCTCCGTTTGAATGCACATCGCTCCTGCCTTTGCACCGTCTCCATTATATCAGTTCCCGCCTGTTACTCAGGATTCCCTGTCAATAGAGAGGACTACTGCCGTAAAGGTGGAGGCCGAGGTAATAGATCGGGTGCCAATCGGAGGCTCTACGCTGGAACGATATACTTGCACCTCATGGGCATTCACGTTCCATTTGAATACACATCGCTCCTGCCTTTGCACCGGCTCCATTATATCAGTTCCCGCCTGTTACTCATGAATCCCTGTCAATAGAGAGGACTACTGCCGTAAAGGTGGAGGCCGAGGTAATAGATCGGGTGCCAATCGGCGGCTCTAGGCTCGACCGATATACGTGCACCTCATGGGCATTCACGTTCCGTTCGAATGCACATCGCTCCTGCCTTTGCACCGGCTCCATTATATCAGTTCCCGCCTGTTACTCAGGATTCCCTGTCAATAGAGAGGACTACTGCCGTAAAGGTGGAGGCCGAGGTAAAAGATCGGGTGCCAAACGGCGGCTCTAGGCTCGACCGATATACGTGCACCTCATGGGCATTCACGTTCCGGTTGAATGCACATCGCTCCTGCCTTTGCACCGGCTCCATTATATCAGTTCCCGCCTATTACTCAGGATTCCCTGTCAATATAGAGGTCTACTGCCGTAAAGGTGGAGGCCGAGGTAACAGATCGGGTGCCAAACGGCGGCTCTAGGCTCGACCGATATACGTGCACCTCATGGTCATTCACATTCCGTTTGAGTACACATCGCTCCTGCATTTGCACCGGCTCCATTATATCAGTTCCCGCCTGTTACTCAGGAATCCCTGTCAATAGAGAGGACTACTGCCGTAAAGGTGGAGGCCGAGGTAATAGATCGGGTGCCAAACGGCGGCTCTAGGCTCGACCGATATACGTGCACCTCATGGGCATTCACGCTCCGTTCGAATGCACATCGCTCCTGCCTTTGCACCGGCTCCATTATATCAGTTCCCGCCTGTTACTCAGGATTCCCTGTCAATAGAGAGGTCTACTGCCATAAAGGTGGAGGCCGAGGTAATAGATCGGGTGCCAAACGGCGGCTCTAGGCTCGACCGATATACGTGCACCTCATGGGCATTCACGCTCCGTTTGAATGCACATCGCTCCTGCCTTTGCACCGTCACCATTATATCAGTTCCCGCCTGTTACTCAGGATTCCCTGTCAATAGAGAGGACTACTGCCGTAAAGGTGGAGGCCGAGGTAATAGATCGGGTGCCAATCGGAGGCTCTACGCTGGAACGATATACGTGCACCTCATGGGCATTCACATTCCATTTGAATGCACATCGCTCCTGCCTTTGCACCGGCTCCATTATATCAGTTCCCGCCTGTTACTCATGAATCCCTGTCAATAGAGAGGACTACTGCCGTAAAGATGGAGGCCGAGGTAATAGATCGGGTGCCAATCGGCGGCTCTAGGCTCGACCGATATACGTGCACCTCATGGGCATTCACGTTCCGTTCGAATGCACATCGCTCCTGCCTTTGCACCGGCTCCATTATATCAGTTCCCGCCTGTTACTCAGGATTCCCTGTCAATAGAGAGGTCTACTGCCGTAAAGGTGGAGGCCGAGGTAATAGATCGGGTGCCAAACGGCGGCTCTAGGCTCGACCGATATACGTGCACCTCATGGGCATTCACGTTCCGTTTGAATGCACATCGCTCCTGCCTTTGCACCAGCTCCATTATATCAGTTCCCGCCTGTAACTCAGGATTCCCTGTCAATAGAGAGGTCTACTGCCGTAAAGGTGGAGGCCGAGGTAATAGATCGGGTGCCAAACGGCGGCTCTACGCTGGAACGATATACGTGCAACTCATGGGCATTCACATTCCGTTTGAATGCACATCGCTCCTGCCTTTGCACCGGCTCCATTATATCAGTTCCCGCCTGTTACTCATGAATCCCTGTCAATAGAGAGGACTACTGCCGTAAAGGTGGAGGCCGAGGTAATAGATCGGGTGCCAAACAGCGGCTCTAGGCTCGACTGATATACGTGCACCTCATGGGCATTCACGTTCCATTTGAATGCACATCGCTCCTGCCTTTGCACCGGCTCCATTGTATCAGTTCCCGCCTGTTACTCAAGAATCCCTGTCAATAGAGATGACTACTGCCGTAAAGGTGGAGGCCGAGGTAATAGATCGGGTGCCAAACGGTGGCTCTAGGCTCGACCGATATACGTGCACCTCATGGGCATTCACGTTCCGTTCGAATGCACATCGCTCCTGCCTTTGCACCGGCTCCATTATATCAGTTCCCGCCTGTTACTCAGGAATCCATGTCAATAGAGATGACTACTGCCGTAAAGGTGGAGGCCGAGGTAATAGATCGGGTGCCAAACGGTGGCTCTAGGCTCGACCGATATACGTGCACCTCATGGGCATTCACGTTCCGTTCGAATGCACATCGCTCCTGCCTTTGCACCGGCTCCATTATATCTGTTCCCGCCTGTTACTCATGAATCCCTGTCAATAGAGATGACTACTGCCGTAAAGGTGGAGGCCGAGGTAATATATCGGTTGCCAAACGGCGGCTCTAGGCTCGACCGATATACGTGCACCTTATGGGCATTCACGTTCAGGTTGAATGCACATCGCTCCTGCCTTTGCACCGGCTCCATTATATCAGTTCCCGCCTGTTACTCAGGAATCCCTGTCAATAGAGAGGACTACTGCCGTAAAGGTGGAGGCCGAGGTAATAGATCGGGTGCCAAACGGCGGCTCTAGGCTCGACCGATATACGTGCACCTCATGGGCATTCACGCTCCGTTCGAATGCACATCGCTCCTGCCTTTGCACCGGCTCCTTTATATCAGTTCCCGCCTGTTACTCAGGATTCCCTGTCAATAGAGAGGTCTACTGCCGTAAAGGTGGAGGCCGAGGTAATAGATCGGGTGCCAAACGGCGGCTCTACGCTGGAACGATATACGTGCACCTCATGGTCATTCACGTTCCGTTTGAGTACATATCGCTCCTGCCTTTGCACCGGGTCCATTATATCAGTTCCCGCCTGTTACTCAGGAATCCCTGTCAATAGAGAGGACTACTGCCGTAAAGGTGGAGGCCGAGGTAATAGATCGGGTGCCAAACGGCGGCTCTAGGCTCGACCGATATACGTGCACCTCATGGGCATTCACGCTCCGTTCGAATGCACATCGCTCCTGCCTTTGCATCGGCTCCCTTATATCAGTTCCCGCCTGTTACTCATGAATCCCTGTCAATAGAGAGGACTACTGCCGTAAAGGTGGAGGCCGAGGTAATAGATCGGGTTCCAATCGGCTGCTCTAGGCTCGACCGATATACGTGCACCTCATGGGCATTCACGTTCCGTTCGAATGCACATCGCTCCTGCCTTTGCACCGGCTCCATTATATCAGTTCCCGCCTGTTACTCAGGATTCCCTGTCAATAGAGAGGACTACTGCCGTAAAGGTGGAGGCCGAGGTAATAGATCGGGTGCCAAATGGCGGCTCTAGGCTCGACCGATATACGTGCACCTCATGGGCATTCACGTTCCGGTTGAATGCACATCGCTCCTGCCTTTGCACCGGCTCCATTATATCAGTTCCCGCCTGTTACTCAGGATTCCCTGTCAATATAGAGGACTACTGCCGTAAAGGTGGAGGCCGAGGTAATAGATCGGGTGCCAAACGGCGGCTCTAGGCTCGACCGATATACGTGCACCTCATGGTCATTCACGTTCCGTTTGAGTACACATCGCTCATGCCTTTGCACCGGCTCCATTATATCAGTTCCCGCCTGTTACTCAGGAATCCCTGTCAATAGAGAGGACTACTGCCGTAAAGGTGGAGGCCGAGGTAATAGATCGGGTGCTAAACGGCGGCTCTAGGCTCGACCGATATACGTGCACCTCATGGGCATTCACGTTCCATTTGAATGCACATCGCTCCTGCCTTTGCACCGGCTCCATTATATCAGTTCCCGCCTGTTACTCAGGAATCCATGTCAATAGAGATGACTACTGCCGTAAAGGTGGAGGCCGAGGTAATAGATCGGGTGCCAAACGGTGGCTCTAGGCTCGACCGATATACGTGCACCTCATGGGCATTCACGTTCCGTTCGAATGCACATCGCTCCTGCCTTTGCACCGGCTCCATTATATCTGTTCCCGCCTGTTACTCATGAATCCCTGTCAATAGAGATGACTACTGCCGTAAAGGTGGAGGCCGAGGTAATAGATCGGGTGCCAAACGGCGGCTCTAGGCTCGACCGATATACGTGCACCTTATGGGCATTCACGTTCAGGTTGAATGCACATCGCTCCTACCTTTGCACCGGCTCCATTATATCAGTTCCCGCCTGTTACTCAGGATTCCCTGTCAATAGAGAGGTCTACTGTCGTAAAGGTGGAGGCCGAGGTAATAGATCGGGTGCCAAACGACGGCTCAAGGCTGGACCGATATACGTGCACCTCATGGGCATTCACGTTCCGTTTGAATGCACATCGCTCCTGCCTTTGCACCAGCTCCATTATATCAGTTCCCGCCTGTAACTCAGGATTCCCTGTCAATAGAGAGGTCTACTGCCGTAAAGGTTGAGGCCGAGGTAATAGATCGGGTGACAATCGGAGGCTCTACGCTGGAACGATATACGTGCACCTCATGGGCATTCACGTTCCGTTTGAATGCACATCGCTCATGCCTTTGTACCGGCTCCATTATATCAGTTCCCGCCTGTTACTCATGAATCCCTGTCAATAGAGAGGACTACTGCCGTAAAGGTGGAGGCCGAGGTAATAGGTCGGGTGCCAATCGGCGGCTCTAGGCTGGACCGATATACGTGCACCTCATGGGCATTCACGTTCCGTTTGAATGCACATCGCTCCTGAACGTGCAGTGGCTACTAAACAATAGATATTTATAGATCGGTTGCGAGACGCAATCGGTATGCCACGTAATGATGAAAGTACAACCGCCATCACGTACAATCTTATTTCGGAGGTACGTAATGATTACAGTAAATGATTCTGCTTTCTTCTCAACAATGTTCACGTGTGGTAACTGGAGAATGAGTCAAGTAGAACCTCGGTTTCCGTGTAAGCCCTTAATTACGATTTTTTTTGCTCATTCGAACGGATGCTTTACCCCAGTCGTCTGATGAGATCGTTTTAGTCAGTTCCACTTCCATATGTAATCCAGCGGCTGAGATTAAAATAACCAATCATTATATATATGTGGAGTCAGTAGACGAGGGGTTTCGCGGAAAATTTCATTCCTCTTTCCTTTGATCTGTCGCTCCGTTTTCTTCTTCATCTCAACACTCTCGCATTTCGTACTCGGGTTTCTTCATGCCGCCAAAACGATCTCGTGAGTCGACTTTTTCTGACCCTTGGGGAGTTAGTGATGATGATTCACCGTCACCTGAACACGTTGATCCCCTTCCCTCATCGTTCCCGGCCTATAGACCCATTCTGCGTGATTCGCTTTCGCTTGGTCCAACTCAAGGTGAAGACAATGTGCTGTTGCCTCCTCCTGGGTTTCCTCCTTTACATGCAGGTTCATCAGTTCCATCTCCGGCTGAACAAGCCCCACTCGAGGACAACAGTAACGGCCTCCTCTCTATGGATGGGATGTCTCGCCGTCAGGACTCTGTTCTGCACAACCTCCGTAGCAAACTCGAGGAGCTTACTACGTTTGTCTCTGCACTTACAGATGAACAACGTCAGCTTAAGGATATACTCATAGGCAATGTAAGCCCCGCATCTGCTGCTTCATCATCCTCCCATCAGCCGGTGAACTTTACTCATAGATTAGGAGAAATTGAAACCCATCTCTCCAACACCAATCTGGCGATCTCACTTCTGCGTAGCGACTTCGACACTATGATGCTCATAATGTCGAACATACAAGCGAAGATGGAGACTCTGGTGCCCTCTCCTAGAGACATCCGTACTGTTGCGCCACCATCACCACCTCCGCCTCCGCCTCCGCCTCCAGGTTTTTGAGGTGGCCGGGCCTTTGGCGCACAAGCCTTTCTCTTGTCTTATATTGTATTTTTGATCATCGACGGAGAAGAGTGTTTGTGGGTAGATATTCTTTGGTGTTTTATGTCATTATGTACGAAATGTAGTTTCAAATTTGTTGTGGTATGTACAGTGTAACGTATAAATGTTGTAGTATGATAGAATTCAGACCTTAATACACTGTCATTTAATTTGATACAATTGCATGACATTATGAAATTGATATATGTGATATATACATCGATGCTTACTTGAATCAATGTCCGAAATTGAAATTACCTATGTAAAAACTTTTTACCGTTATATGATTTACCCAGCGAGCACAACGGGCATAAATTGTGACCGTCCTTATATACGTTGTGATAAAACATTTACGTTTGCACACAATTACTCAGCGCGCACAACGGCCACATAATGAGTTTGACCGATGTGCGGTCTGTGAGCATACCCGTATCTGATTATCCACAATTACTCAGTTCACACAACTGCATGTATTTATGACCTTTTTGCGCGAGAAGCCAAACTCGTTTTTTGAATTCTAGGGCTGACTAGGACAAGATAAAGAGTGGCTAGGATTTGATCCTGGGAAATCAATGGCTGAGATTGGATTTTATGAAAATTTTAGTTGGAAAACTTAAATTTTAGTGGGAAAAGTGTCTTGGAAACCAAAACTTTGAAATTAGAAGTGTCTTTGGAAAGATTGTGGAGATTAAATTTGGGGGGGACGTGCCTTGGGAACCTAAACTTTGAAATTAGAAGTGCCTTGGAAAAGATTGTGAAGATTAAATTTAGGGGAGAAATGCCTTGGAAACCTAAACTTTGAAATAAAAAGTGCCTTGGGAAAGATTATGTAGAAGCATGAACCATTAAATTAAACAAAATAAAAAATTTAGTGTAAAACAATTTAGCGGAACAACAAATTAAATACTTAAAAGTGCCTTGAGTAATATTGTACAAACATAAATAATTTGTTCATCTTGCACAACAGCCATTATTTTCCCCGTTGTGCGCGTTGAGCAATTTTGTTATTGGTATTCAAGTTTGCTCAACGCGCACCGTAAAGGCCAAACCTTCTTGGGAACATCATCTGGCTGAAACAATATGTTGTAGATTCACTCGTCTTTATGTCCAATACAATATCACGCACAGTGACTCTACTGTAGTCTATCGTCCTCATCAATGGGCCAGTCCAATTCGTCTATAAATAGCCTCTCTTCCCACTAGACCTTGTCAACCACTGCACTTCTTAATGATAGTATTCTAACTAATTCTATCTGTTTCTACTTCATACACTATTTTTCTTCACAATGCTAAATATTTCCCGTTGTTCCTCACTGCTTCGTCTTCAACACCCAAAGATGAACAATATACTACCGGCAATTTACGTGTACTGGAAGATGTTATTTGCTCCTTCATATGTTCTACTACAGCAGCGGATTCTTCCGAGAAGAAGCAACCGTGATATATTTTTATATCAGTCCCTAAACGTAAAGTTGCATGTCTTTATACCCTATTTTTTTTACTTAAATTTGCTTTTTATCGTTCATAATTGATGCTTCTTCAACGCATACAGTGGCATGCGCTGAAGAATCCAGATCAGCCAACTTCGTTAAAGGAGTGGCTACTTATACCGTTATGGACGATCTGGATGCTACTGATGATGGTGCGTGCTATTGGAGCTGATCATAAATGCCATCTTGCTTGAGCTGTTCAGCATGACTCTGTCACTGTGAAGAGTTTTTCATAGTGGGATTCAATGTACCATTAAGATATTCCCATGATTGAATTTCATACCAGTTCCAAACTGTGAAGTTACAAAATGTTTAGCTGTAGTTTCAACTTTGTTGTGTAATGTACAGAATAATGCATAAATGTTGTAGTATTTTGGAATTCAGACCCTAATACAAAAATGATATATGTGATATATATGTCCGACGTTGATATTACTGAGCAAACTTGTTTACCGAATATAAATAACATTTATGCATTATGTACACTATAATGCATAATGCTGTAGTTTGTTAGAATTCAGACCTTAATACTATGTCATTTAATTTGATACAATTACAGGACAATACAAAATTGATATAAGGTCATATATACATTGATGCTTACTTGAATCAATGTCCGACATAGATATTCTGATCAAACACTGTTCACCCGAACTATAAATTCCCCAGGGCGCACAACAGGCTCATGCTATATGTTGTGATAAACTATTTACGTGTGCACACAGTTACTCGTATGCACAACGTTCGTATCGATTTGTTTGACCGCTGTGCGCGATGAGCAAAACAGTTTCTTGTTATCAACCATTACCCAAATCACACAACTTTTGCTCGCAGAGCCAAACTGTATGCAATTAAACACAAAAGACCATCGCACACAACAGTCAGATGCCATGACCGTTGTGCGTGCTGAGCAAAACTGTATTACATGCTCTATTACCCACAGTTAATCATCACGCCATATGGGCAACATTAGGTAAGGTTGCGAGCACTGATCAAATTACACGCAAAACGTTCGTAACGAATAATTGCTCTGCGCGCAAAACCGATCAAAATACACCCCGCTGTGCGCGTTGAGAAAAGTGGACGTTACCAATAGTTACTCTGCGCCCACAACGTTCAATACAAAATCCCCATAATTAATAACTTCAGCGCCCACAACGTTCCATAAAAAATCCCAATTATAAAGAAGAAAACAAAATTGGGGGAATTAATTAATGTCAGAGTCACTTCAAAATTGGGGGAATTAATTAATTATATCTGATGCGCAATAGTTGATTGATGGACATTTAAGTGATAAGACAACACATATCAGACCTTTTTTCAGAATAAGACAGCAAAAATATCTACATTTCTTTAATTTGTTAAAATTTGATCCTTAGTGCGGGGTATATAAAAAGGTATACATTTATAAAATATAATACAGCGCGCACAACGGATCAAAATACACCCCGCTGTGCGCGTTGAGCAAAACGGTCGTAACGAATAATTCCTATGCACGCACAACGTTCAATACATTTAATTCCCATAATACCCATAATTTATTACATCAGCGCGCACAACGTTCAATACATTTAATTGATAAGACAACTCATATCCGACTGTTTGCAGAATAAGACAGCAAAAAGATATACATTTCTTTGATTTGTTTAAATTTGTCCCTTAGTACGAGGTATATAAAAAGGTATACATTTAGAATATATAATACAGCGGGCACAACGGAACAAAATATACACAGCTGTCCGCGTTCAGCGTAATGGTCGTAATGAATACTTACTCTGCGCGCACAACATTCATTACAAAATCCTCATAATTAATAACTTCAGCGCGCACAACGTTCAATTAAAAATCCCAATAATAAAGAAGAAACACAAAATTTTTGTAGATTAATTACTGTTCATACTGACAAGAAAGAAAAAAAAATTATAATTGATGCAAATATAATGGCAGCAGTTGATTGATGGGTGTAAGGAAATTTAAGTGATTTGACAACACATATCTGATAGTTTACAGAATAAGACTGCAAAAATATTCACATTTCTTTGATTTGTTAAAATTTTAGTTTTAGTGCGCACCGTGCTGGGTTTTTAAATTGTAAACATTTTGGATATATAATACAGCGCACACAACGAATCAAAATACACCCGGCTGTGCGCGTTGAGAAAAACGGTCGTA
>JAULAV010006964.1:0-75019 GCA_030789695.1 Scilla litardierei | reverse complement strand
GTGTGAGTGTGAGTGATGCAAATGAGTGTAAAATAATATTGAAGTGCACACACATGAACAATCAAGCAAATTAAATATAAAGGGTAAAAATTGAAATTTGAGAAGTGGATCGAATTTACCCAGCAGAGATTCGAGTTCTTCACTTGTAGTTGACCCAATGCCGTGCAATGGGAGAAGTGTGGAGCCGCGGCACTCTTCTTCAGTAAAAATTCGAAAGTAGGGGTGGATATTGTGGATTAGGGCTAGAAAATTGCGAAATAGGAGAGGGAGAGAGAGAAAGAGATGTAGAGATGGAAGGGGGAGGTGGAGAGAGAGGCTAAAGGAGGAGTGGAGGACGTGGGAGAGAAGTTTTTGTCCGTTGGGAGAGAGTGGGAGGCGAAACGACGGTGAGAAAACGCGATCAGGTGAGGGGATGTGAACTGGTGGGTCGGGGGGGGATTTATAGGGTTTAAGTCGAACCGGTCGGGTGAGTTGTCACCCGATCGGTTGACTTAGTGGTCGAAAATTTGGGCTGAAGAGTTGCTACAAGTGAACCGGTCGGTTGACTGCTCCACACATTTTCCCGAGAGTTTAGATTTTCTCACCCGATCCCTCAACCGGTCTTGCTTCTTGTCACCTGATCGGTTGACAAATTTTGAAATTTTCCTGAGAGTTTACCCCAGGTCACCCGGTCTGCCAACCGGTCTCTTCTTTCCTCACCCGGTCGGTTCATTTAGTGGCAGACATGGTATCTACCTGATACATCCCAACCGATCGGTTGAGTTGTCAACCAATCGGTTGGGGCCTTGTTTTCTGCAAAAACCCACAAATCGCCTAAGTTCCACCACGGAAGTTCTTGCGGCTGGATTTATTTATAAAAATAGATAAAATAAAGTTAAAAAAAATAATCCTAAAAATTGAAACAAAAGTTTAGAGCATGGGTTGCCTCCCATGAAGCGCCTTTGTTTAACGTCGTTGGCTCGACGCCTGTAAATGATGTTCATGGTGGGCGATACGGGTGATGCCCAAAATCCGGCATCTCTTCAGCTCCAGAGCTTGTGGCTTTTGGTGTAGTCGGCGGCTGTAAGAAGATTCACTCAACTACCCTCCCTTTGTCGACAGGATCCGGGGGCTTCTCCCTCAAATTAACGTCTACCGCCATCTTTTTCAGGATCTAGACCTCATCACCAGTGAGGTCCATGGGCTCTTTCCCCTTTCTCCTTGTAGGAGGAGCCTTAGGGAATCCGGGAGGGGTCACACGTTGTGCGACCACCTCATCAGCAACTTCTTTCTTTGGGGAGCCAACTTGCTCTCCAAGGTCTCCCAAGTGGTCGGGGGGATTTCTCGAGAGAAATTCCCAAAGAGCTTGCCTCCGCAGCTCTCTCTTCTTCCAGCTCCAGCGCATTGATACTAGGATCATCCGGAGGATCGGGGTGCTTCATCGACAACCCCAAGTCAAATTCGACTCTTTCTTGGCCGACGAAGTCAAATTCGACTCTTTCTTGGCCGACGTTGAGGGAAAGCTTCCCATTCTTTACGTCTATCAAAACTCCGGCGGTTGCCATAAAGGGACGTCCAAGGATAATAGGGGTGTGCTTATCTTCCGGCATGTCCATCACCACAAAATCAACAGGTACTTGTACTCCACTCACATCAACCGGGAGATCGTCCACTACTCCCACCGGGTACTTGACCGAACGGTCTGCAAGTTGTAATGTCATGCCGGTGGGCTCTAAGTCTCCTATCCCTATTCTCTTGTACAGCGATAGGGGCATTAAGCTGACGCTCGCTCCTAGATCGACGAGCGTCCTCTGGATTTGCACTTCCCCAATAGAGCAAGGGATGGAGAAACTTCCTAGGTCTTTGAGCTTGGGCGGATTTGCATGCTGAATGAGGGCGCTGCACTCCGCCGTTAACACGACCTTCTCCTTTCTGGATCCCTGTGTCACCAAGTCCTTCAGAAATTTGGCATATGAGGGAATTGTCTCGATGGCCTCGAGGAAGGGGATTTGTAAGCTCAGATCTTTTGCTATGGCAAAGAATTTGCCATACTTCTCATCAATCTTGGCTTGGGCAAGCCGTTGTGGAAAAGGCACAATGGGCTTGAATACTCTTAGGTTCCCTTCCTCATCCTTCTTCTTCTCCTCTCTATGAACTCCCTCCAGAGTAGTTGGCTTAGGCGACGAAGCACCGTCGTCATTTAATTTCTTAATTGGTCATTCCACGACCAACGATGCTTCTGGTCCTTTTGGGGGGTACTCTCGTGGGTATTTGCATTCCGCTCCTCAAGACGATGGCGGACACATTCTCAGGCTCATGCGTGAGCGCCAAGGTCCGATTTACCCCCTCGGGTTCACTTCAGGCTGTGGCGGTAATAGATTCTACGGTCTCTGAAGGTTCGCCACTTGTAACCCCAGCTGGGTCACCTGATCAGTGAGGACTCTCTGTCCCATCTCCAGCTTCAGATTTATCTTCTCCTGGTTGGCGATGTATTGAGTCAAGAGGGACTCAACCGGAGAGATGACCCTCTGCTGGCCGTATTGCCGCTGGGTGGGCTGCTGATTCCTTGGAGTGTATTGTTGATATTGTTGTGGAGGTTGTTACTGCTGGAATTACTGCTGCTGAAACTGCTGCTGGGGCCTAGCCGGCTGATATATCTGTTGTTGTTGCTGATGAGTCGGCTGCTGATATAGTGCCCGGTAACTAAGGTTCGGATGATTCTGGTTATTTGGAGAGTACGCCGGGTTGGAGTTGGTTCGTGGTGGAAAAGGCGCATTCCCTGTAGGATTGTAAAATAATGCGCTCGCCTGATCCAACGGTGGTGAGATGTCACCACCGTCGAATTCTCCAAAAACTTCGGATTCTACCGCAGCAAGCTGTTGTGTACCAGCGCCACCGGCGCCTACCATCAATGCGGAGATCTGGGTCGACAGCAAGTGAAACTTGCTTGACAATTTGTCGACGTCCTCGACCCTATGGATGCCCCCAGATCTAGGTGTGGCTCTCTCGTCACACCACCACTCATTGTTAGATTCCATATTTTCCAGAATCTGTCCGGCATCTTCTTCGCTTCTCGACATAAATGACCCTCCAGCCGCGGCATCCATGGAAGATTTCAAATCGTCCCTCAACCCATTATAAAACAGATTTATGATCTTCCACTTGGGGAGCTCATGGTGGGGACATCTTCGCTGCATCTCATTGTATCTCGTCCAAGCTTCATGCAAGGACTCGTGGCTGGCCTGGAAGAAGGAGGAGATCTCACTCCTCAGCTTCATGGTCTTCCCCGGAGGAAAGAACTTCGTCCGGAAGGCATTCGAGAGCTTCTCCCAGGTGTTGAATGTATTAGGGTCCTTCCCCCTAAGACACAGCTTGGCCTTATCTCACAGAGAGAAGGGGAACAGCTTCAGTCGGATCGCCTCAGTTGTGACACCGTTTATCTAAAAGGTGTCACATTTCTCCAAGAAGGAGTCCAAATGTTCAATCGAGCTCTCCATGGGTGCACCCAAAAATTGATCCTACTTGATCCATGTCACCAAAGATGGCTTAAGCTTGAAGCTTTGGGCCGTAATAGCTGGAGGACGGATGGCGGAGGTGGAATCGATGGAAGGCATCGAGTACTCCAGCAGGGACTTGTGAGGTGGGGTGTTCTCCCCCATGGTTTCAGGATCCTCTCTTCTTCGCTTCTCGGCGGCCAAACGCCTTAGGGTGGCATTTATCTCTGGATCAACATGGATCAAGTCGTCGAGACTTCTTGAACTCATGCGCATGAAAAACAACAAACACCCGTGAAGCGAAAAGTGGGAAAGAAGCAGAT
The DNA here is from genome assembly GCA_030789695.1 of Scilla litardierei. NCBI lineage: Eukaryota > Viridiplantae > Streptophyta > Magnoliopsida > Asparagales > Asparagaceae > Scilla > Scilla litardierei. The sequence goes on along the minus strand of JAULAV010006964.1, from coordinate 71,223 downwards.
AAGATAAAAAATAAAAAATAAAAATAAGAAGCTAAAAAGAAAAAAGAAGAATGCGAAAATTATCGCGAGGTAAGGATGAGAGCTAGACACAAGGGTTCATGAAATCCAAAAATAACAAGCACGTTGCCTCCCCGGCAACGGCGCCATAAAGCTTGACGTCCCCCGCTTATGCGTGCTAGATGTGTGCAATAATACGATTGGGAGCGTGAGATTTAAATATTTGTAACCGCAAGCGCACGGTGTTGTAGTGTGGCTTGGGGGTTGAACTCAGGGAGGCGTGGATGTGCTTGTGTCAAAGAGGATCAAATTCACCCCATGGGCGAGCTAGCCCGGATCGAATGGTGGGTTGTCACGGTAAATGGAATGCAAGGTATAGACAATATAAAGGAAAAACCCGGGACTTTGGTTTCCACCCTATCTTGAGATTCTCGCCGATACGGCCTACGGGTAGGATAGTAATCGGAATTAGGGTCTAATGGTGAGACGTTTCCTCTAAGAGTGGTACCAGCGTCCCATGGGCCCGATATTCCGGTCGGTGCCCAGGATGATACGCCGGACTTCCCAGGTTCGGTCAGTGGGCACTCCCATGTCCATTAACACTGACCGACTCTGGGAGCACTAAGCTCGCAACGATAACTCCCAACGTCTCATCGTGCCGCTCCCGCGCGCTAGGATTCGGCGTCTACGCAAAGGGCGTGAGCTATGGCTAGGGAGTCAACCGCCAAGTTTATTCCCCCTTGGCCCAACGGTCAAAGGCGGTCTTTTTCCCGTCGATGACAATAAAACACCCCGCGTAACCGTTAGATTCCTAATCCCTATCGATTTCCTAGACCTATGGATGCATCGGGAAGAGCCCACGAAGGGGTTTCCGCCAAAATCCCAGATTTGGGAACTACTCACACATATTTACTAAAAAGCGATCTAAATGAAAATGGACCTTCAAAATCATAATCAGACAATAGAAATGCAATGATAGTAAAGCAATTAAGATAATACTAAAGTTTGACAAAGATCTGAAAACTTACAAAAACTGGAAAATTACAGCCGTCACAAAATGAAGAAAACAGTAAAAATTAACCAACTCCCGTTTCTGGAAAACCGAGGGGTTATATATATAGAAAATGATATCACCCGATTGGTTGACAAGTCAACTGATCGGGTGATCTGCTTCACTCATTTACAGCGCAATGTGGGACTTCACCCGATCATCTTCACCCGGTCGGTTGACGTATGAATGTGACCGGTTGGATCTTGGTGCCGTCGGGTGAGGAGGCCGGTTGAGCTGACCGTGTCTTGGCTCTGGAGATTCGGCTACAGATGAACCGATCGGGTGAAGGTCACCCGATCGGTTGGCAATCACAATAAAAATCCAGAGAATTTGGGCTTTTGAACCGGCCTATGAACTGACCGGGTGACTTCTTGTGAGCTCCAAGCTACGTCCGGGTGGTGCACTCGTGCATCACCCGATCGGTTGAAGATGACCAACCGATCAGGTGAGGGGCTGAAAGATGATATCATCGTCGTTTGACCCCCTGGATCACGCGTGACTCCTCCCGTTGCTCTGGGGACTTGCGATATCGTCGTTGCTCTGGGGACTTGCGATATCGTCGTTGCTCTGGGGACTTGCGATATCGTCGTTTTATGTCCACTATGCCAGTAAACTCTTGCAAAATACGGAAAACACGGAAAGTGAAAGAAAACAAGAAAACACGAGAAAACGAATATAAGACGACGGTAAATAACGGAAAAACACGAAAGAAAACGTGCGCAAGTATATGAAATATAAACGCACGTCAACCTCCGACTCCAACTGGCCACACCTACTCTTCTCCTTTGTCAGCTGCTCTTCGACACTCTTCCGGAGTGCGGCAAGCTCGATTGCCATTCTGGCGACGGTGCCCTCGGCCTTGTTTATGGCCGGCATGTGCTCCCTGGTGGTGATCATCATAAGGATGGCATGCACGACAAAGGAGAAGTCGGTCAGAACGCTCAGGAAATCCGCCTGAAAGACTTGACCCAGTTCAGACCGCTTACCTGCACGCCATGCCATACCGTAGTGCCGCACAACCCCTCATGCCCGAAGGCTGTAAAACTCTCCCTATCATGGGGGCAACATGCACTTCTTCGCCAACCTCACTGCCACCCCACCGTTTTCAAATATGGATTCATCGGTCCCTACCCGAAAGGGCATCCGGTGAACGGCCTCCACCAGGTAACCCTCGATCTCGTCCTTTTTGGCCTTGAAATGGATGAGCGAGGCCTCGCAGCTGGGGTGGGCATGCTTCTCCAAAACAAACCGAGGGCAGTCGTAAGGCCAGCCCTCCCAACCTGATGACGTGTGTGTATATTTTATATATTCACGCACGTCTTCTTTGTGTTTTTTCGTTATTTTCCGCCGTCCCGTATCCATTTTCTCGTATTTCTAGTTTTCTTTCACTTCTCCTTATTTTTGTGTGTTTGCAGGAGATTTCCCGCGTAAAGGACACATAACTAAGATATCATAAGTCCCCGAAGCAACGGGAGGAGTCACGCGTGATCCAGGGGGTCAAACGACCAAGACTGCCACTTTTCAGCCCCTACCCGATCGGTTGGACACAGCCAACCGATCGGGTGATGCACGCATATCCGACCCTGACAGCAGCTGAAGCAATGTGAGCACCAACTGACCGGTTCGACGACCGGTTCACCCCAACCGTCTTCACGGGAATTTGGATCTGAATTCCAATCGATCGGGTGATATCCACCCGATCGGTTCATCTCTAGCCGATTCCTCTAAACGACGACCCGGAGAGCTCACCCGATGGCCCGCTGACCATGCCAAGTCGACGTAAATTTCTTTCTTTTGGGCGATGTTTCAAACTGATCAGTTGATTTATCAACCGATCTGTTCACCCGATGACCGCAAGATCCAAACGACGAGCCGCTTGCGCCAACCGACCGTGTCATGTGAGCGGGTTGACCGGCGCCCCGCTTGCGGCGCGGCGGCGCGGTGTCGTTTACCGCAAGTTTCACAGTTAGTGTAGGGTGCGGGAATATCGAACTCAGGGAGGCGAGGTTGTGCTTGGGTCAGGTAGGACCTAAATCACCCCGAGGGGCGAGCTAGCCCGAATCGGTGAATGGTTGTCACGAAAGGAAATAAAAGGGTATGAACAACAAGAAGGAAAACCTGGGACTTTGGTTTCCGACCCGACGAGAGACTCTCGCCGATACGGCCTACGGGTATGGATAGCGATCAGGATTAGGGTCCAATGGTGAGACGTTGCCTCTGAAAGTGGTACCTGCGTCCCATGGGCCCGATATTCCGGTCGGTGCCCAGGATGATACACCGGACTTCCCGAATTCGATCAGTGGGCACTCCCGTGTCCATTAACACTGATCGATCCCGGGAGCACTAAGCCCGCAACGATGTCTCCCAACGTCTCATCCTGCCGCTCCCGCGTGCTAGGACTCGGCGTCTACGCTAAGGGCGTGAGCTATGGCTAGGGAGTCAACCGCCAAGTTTATTCCCCCTTGGCCCAACGGTCAAAGGCGGTCTTTTTCCCTCCGATGACAATGAAACACCTCGCGTAACCGTTAGATTCCTACTCCCTATCGATTTCCTAACCCTATGGATGCATCGGGAAGAGCCCCCCGAAGGGGTTTCCACCAAAATCCCAGATTTGGGAACTACTCACAAAAATTCATGAAAAAGCGATCTAAATGAAATTTAACCGTTGAAATCATAATCGGACAATTGCAATGCGGAAGTAATGGAGTAATAAAGACAATACTAAAATTTTAGAAAGATCTGAAAACTTACAAAAGAGTAACAATTACAGCCGTCACAAGGAAATAAAACAGTAGAAAAAAGAACAGCTCCCGTTTCTGGAACCCTAGGGGTTCTATTTATAGACCGTCGCATCAACCGATCGGTTGACAAGTCAGCCGATCGGTTGATCCGTTACAAATTAATAACAGAAAACGGCGAGCTTTCACCCGATCACATGAACCGGTCGGGTGAGTTCTTGAGTGACCGATTGGATCTTGGAGCAGTCGGGTGAATCGATCGGTTCGACGTCTGTGTCTTCAGCTCTTCTTCTTCAGCTACAGGTGAACCGATCGGGCGAGAGTCACCCGATCGGTTGGCGTTTTGCTTCGAGAAAACAGAGAATAGCCCCCGCTAAACCGGTCTGCGAACCGGTCGGGTGACTTCTTTGTGAGCTGCGGCAGAGACCGGGTGGTGCACGCGTGCATCACCCGATCGGTTGGGGATGACCAACCGACCGGGTGAGGGGCTGAAAGATGAATTCTTTGACGTTTGACCCCCTGGATCACGCGTGACTTCTCCCGTTGCTCCAGGGACTTGGGATATCATCGTTAAACGTCCCCTACGTGGTCGATCCCCTGCAATCATGGATAAACAAAGAAAAGTGAAAGAAAACGGGAAAATATACGAAAACGAGTAAGAGACGGCGGAAAAACATGGAGAAACACAAAAGAAAACGTGCGTGAATATAAGAAATATAAACGCACGTCACGGGTGAAGTTTCTGAAGACCACTGCCGAAGAACACAGCAGCTCACCTGATCGGTTGATACTTCAACCGCTCGGGTGAAGTCGTTTTCTATATATAACTGCCCTAGGTTTTCAGAAATGGAAGCTGTGTATTTTTCTGTCTTTTTTCCCTATTGTGACAGCTCGAATTTTATAGTTATTTGTAAGTGTTTCGATCTTTATGAAACTTTGATATTATCTTAATTGCATCGCTACTACTTCATTTCAATTGCCTGATTATGATTTTAACGGTCGATTTTCATTTAGATTGCTTTTTAGCTAAAATGTGTGAGTAGTTTCCAAATCTGGGATTTTGGTGAAAACCCATTCGTGGGTTCTCCCTGATGTGTCCATAGGACTAGGATTTCGATAAGGATTAGGAATCTATTGGTTACACTGGGTGTTTTATTGTCATCGGCGGGAAAAAGACCGTCTTTGACCGTTAGGCCAAGGGGGGATAAACTTGGCGGTCGACTCCCTAGCCATAGCTCACGCCCTTAGCGTAGACATCGAATCCTTGCGCGCGGGAGCGGCAGGATGAGATGTTGGGAGTTATTGTTACAAGCTTAGTGCTTCCGGAGTCGATCAGTGTTAATGGACATGTGAATGCCCACTGACCGAACCCGGGTAGTCCGGCGTATCATCCTGGGCACCGACTGGAATATCGGGCCCATGGGACGCTGGTATCACTCTTAGAGGCAACGTCTCACCATTAAACCCTAATTCCGATCGTTGTCCTATCCGTCGGTCGTAATAGCGAGGACACATGATAGGGTGGAAACTGAAGTCCCTGGTTTCCCTTTATATTGTTCATCCCCCGTATTTATATTCCGTGACAAACCTTCTATCGATTAGGGCTACGATCACAACCACGCCTCCCTGAGTTCGACCACCAAGCCACACTACAACACCGTGTGCTTTCGGTACAAATATTTTAAATCTGGTATCCCCCATCATATTGCACACTTGTATGATCACAAACCGGGGGGACATCAAGCTTTATGGCGCCGTTGCCGGGGAGGCAACATGTTTGTTTATTTTAGGACCTTCGAACCCTTGAGTCTAGCTCATATCCCTATCTTGCGATAATTTTCGCGTTCTTATTTTTATTTTTTCTTTTTCTAATTGTTAATTTTTAATTTTTTATCTGTTTCTATCCTACACTTGCTTCACCGGGGTTTGTTGCTTTCCACGCACAGGAACACAAGAAGTCTTTACGACTTGATTCCTGTTGATCCGGAGATAAACGCGACCCTTAGGTGTCTGGTCACAGAGAAGAGAAGAAGAGAAGAGTCTGAAGCCATGTGAGAGAATACCCCACCGCATAAATCCCTGTTGGAGTACTCGATGCCCTCCATCGGGTCCACCTCCTCCATCCGACCTCCTGCTATTACGACACAGAGCTATGAGCTTAAGCCGTCCTTAGTGACGTGGATCCAGCAGGATCAATTCTCTGGGGCACCCATGAAAGCCCTATCGAACATCTGGACTCCTTCTTAGAGAAGTGTGACACATTCAGGATTAATGGTGTCACCACTGAAGCAATCCGTCTGAAGCTATTCCCCTTCTCTCTGCGGGATAAGGCCAAGCAATGGCTTAGGGGAAAGGACCCGAACACCTTCAACACCTGGGAGAAGCTCTCGAATGTGTTCTTGACTAAGTTCTTCCCTCTGGGGAAAACGATGAAGCTGAGGAGTAAGATCTCCTCATTCTCCCAGGCCAGCCACGAGTCCCTGCATGAAGCCTGAACGAGATACAAAGAGATGCAGCTGAGATGCCCTCATCACGAGCTTCCAAAGTGGCAGATAATTAATCTGTTCTATAACGGGCTGAGGGACGACTTAAAATCTTCGATGGACACCGCGGCTGGGGGGGTCCTTCTTGTCTAAAAGTGAAGAAGATGCCGACAACATCTTGGAAAACATGGCATCAAACAATGAGCGGTGGTGCGGCGAGCGTGCAACACCTAGATCTGGAGGCATTTATAGAGTCGAGGACGTCGACAAGTTGTCCAGCAAATTTGATTTACTATCGACCCAGATCTCAGCGCTCATGGTAGGAGTTGGTGGTGCCGGCACCCAACAAGTATCGGTGGTGGAAGCAGAAGTCCTTGGAGACTTCGAGGGTGGTAACATTTCACCATCGGTGGATCAAGCTAGCGCACTTTTCTTCAACCCTATGGGTAATGCATCGTATCCATCCCGGACTAGCTCCAACCTGATTTATTCTCCAAATAACCGGAACCACCCCAATCTTAGCTATCGGGCACCCTATCTACAACCACCTCAGCAGTAGCAACAGCTAGTATATCAGCTGCCTAGGCAACAACAGCAGTAATAGTATCAGTAGCAGCAGCAGCCTCCTCAGGTGTACCAGCAGTATCGACCAAGGAACCAGTAGCCCATGCAGCAGTCGCAGCAATATGGTCAGCAACGTGCTATCTCCCCGGTTGAGTCCCTCTTGACTCAGTACATTTCGAACCAGGAGAAGATCAATTTGAAGCTGGAAATGGGGCAGATGGCCCTCACTGACCAAGTAACCCAGTTGGGGTTGCATGTGGTGAACCTTCAAAGGTCGTAAAATCAATTGCCGCCACAACCAGAAGTGAACCCGACGGGGGCAAATCAGACTTTGGAACTAACGCATGAACATTTGAATGTGTCTGCTATCGTCTTGAGAAGCGGGACACAAATTCCCACAAGAGTGCCCGTTAAGGAACCAGAAGCACCGTTGGTCGTAGAGCGACCAATTGAGAAATCAAATGACAGTAGTGCTTCGTCACCAAAGACTATGACTCTGGAGGAAGTCCCTGAAGAAGAGAAGAAGAAGGCAGAGGAGGAGAACCTTAGAGTATTCAAGCCCGTTGTGTCTTTTTCCGCAACGACTTGTCAAGGCTAAAATTGATGAAAAATACGGCAAGTTCTTCGCTATGTCAAGGATTTGAGCTTGCAGATCCCATTCCTCGAAACCATAGAGACAATTCCCTCCTACGCAAAATTTTTAAAGGACTTGGTGACAAGGGGGTCGAGAAAGGAAAAGGTCGTTCTCACGGCGGAATGTAGTGCTCTCATCCAGCGAGCGAATCCGCCCAAGCTAAAAGACCCGGGAAGCTTCTCCATTCCTTGTACGATTGGGGAAGTAAAAATTCATCGGGCGCTCGTGGACTTAGGGGCGAGCGTCAGTTTAATTCCCCTGTCACTGTACAGGATGATAGGGATGGGAGACCTGGAGCCCACGGGTATGACACTTAATTAGCCGATAGATCGGTCAAATACCCGATGGGAATTGTAGACGACCTGCCCGTTAAAGTCAGTGGAGTGCAAGTGCCGGTGGACTTCGTGGTGATGGACATACCTGAAGACACCCATACACCCATCATCCTTGGACGGCCCTTCATGGCCACAGCTGGCATGCTAATAGACGTGAAGAAAGGAAAGCTTTCCCTTAATGTTGGCGATGAAAAGGTCGAGTTCGACTTGGGTTTATCTATGAAGCAACCCCCGGATTAAACCGGTTGCAATATGCTGGATAATGAAGAAGAAAGAGCTGTGGAAGCCGTGGCCTGGGAAATTCTCTCAAGGAACTCCCAGACAGCTTGGGAGACCTTAAAGAGCATGACGGTCTGAAAAAGAAAGACGTTGCTGAGAAAGCGGGTGCGTCACATACGATCCCTACCGGATTCCAAAAGTCTCCTCTGACGAGGAGAAAAGGGAAAGATCCCATGGTGCTTACCGGTGACGAGATCCGAATCTTAAAAAGAGTGGCGGTAGATGCCAATATTAGGGAGAAACCTCCGGATACCATCAACGGGGGGAGGATCATCGAGCAAGTCTACTTGTCACCGCCGACGACACCAAGGGCCACCAATTCAGAATCTGAAGGGATGCCACACTTAGGGCATCACCCCCGTCCACCTTGAAGATCATCTACGGGTGTCGAGCAAACGACGTTAAACAAAAGCTCTTCATGGGAGCAACCCATGCTCTAAACTTTCATCTTTGTTTTTAGCATTATTTTTAGCTTTATTTTTCCTATTTTGATAAATAATTCCAGCCACTGGAACTTTCGTCGAAGGACTTAGGCCATTTTTGGACTTTTGCAGGAAACAAGCCTCCAACCGATCGGGTGATCCCTCAACCGATTGGGTAGGATGTATCAGAAAGTGGCATGTATCTGTTCACCCACGAACCGGTCGGGTGAAGCAAACTGAGACTGGGTGGCTGACCGTGTGGGAACGGTTGAATTCTCAGGAAATTTGGGGATTTAATCAACCGATCGGTTGATATGGAGCATGATCGTGTGACTGACCGGTGAGCTGCACAGAAGTCTCGGGAAAATTGTGAAGTGGCCAACCGATCGGTTAAGTTCTCAACCGATTGGTTCGCCTGTAGCCTCTTTTCAACAAAATTTTCGACCTAATAATCAACCGATCGGGTGGAAACTCACCCGATCGGTTCGACTTAAACCCTATAAATACCCCGCCCTCACCCGTTCGTTTCCCCCTCGCCCGATTTCGCTCTCCCTCGCCGTTTTGACTTCTCCAAGCTCCAAATGGCCACGATCTTCCCTCAACCAACCACAAACCTGCCTCAATCGATCTCTCCACTCCCTATCTCCTTCCCCCCATCGATCTCCCTCTCTCCATCTTCGATTTAACCCCCATAAAACCCCTAATTTCCGCCCAACTCGCCCCATTTCGAATTTTTTTTGAAAAGAAACGCCGCGGCTTCACACTCCATCTCATTGCGCTGCGTTGGGTAATCTACGAGCAAGGATCGTCATCTCTACTGGGTAACTTCGCTCCTTAGCTCCATTTTCAATTTTGCTCTATTGCCTGTGTTGGTGTGCATTCATCATATCCTGCATTCACTCACGCACACACACTCACATGGCCCGGGATCAAGATAAGGGTAAGGGTATTATGCGTGAGGAGGGGTCGTCTCGCAAGTGACGAAAGACCACACGTCCAATACACTCACGTCCTCCACCTGCACAGCCTACACAACTCCAACCCCGGCCCCAACCTATCATCCCAGGTGAGGACCCAATGATGGGCCCTTGTGGCTACCATTTTAGGAGTCAAGAGCAAAAATATTTTTATCATAGACTCGATGCATGGGAGCACCTATCAACCAAATTTGCACATACCCAAATGCTTATCGATCTCGGTATGTTCACCGAGGTCGAGACTCTCTTCACCAATTTAGGTTGGTTAGCCTTCCTGAACGCCACCGCGGTATCCTACCCCTCCCTCACACTTGAATTTTTATCTTCCCTTGTCTGTGAGTCGGGGTCGATCATCATTTTTCGCGTCTGTAACAAAACCATTCGCATCCACCTGAATACCATTAATAACATCTTTGGTTTTCCCATCCTTGGGGACGACGCTATCCGTCCCTACGGGTATCCCCCCGAATTAGACGTCGATCAATTTTGGTTCCGCCTCATTCTACACGATCATTATCCCCGAGGTAAGGCCAAGGCCTCCTCCATCATTCACCCCATATTCCGTCTGGCCCACCAAATCATATCATGCACATTTTCCCATAGGGATGAGTCAGGTACTGTGACCATCCCTGATCTTTTCATTTTGTGGGCCATGACCTTTCCTTTTGTTCGCGGTGATGACGTGATTTCTTTTAGGGCCCCTGTTATTCCCATCCATGTCGGTGCTTGGCTTGTTCATAAGCTACTTGAGATTAGCCGCACCAGAAAGGGCAAGCTTTGTTACGGGGGACTTATTACTATCATAGCTTCATATCCTCAGTTTAATATTGCCATCCCCCGAGATTTACCTACTGCCGCAGGACCTACACGTCTAGATCTTCACATCCTGCGGAATATACACATGATCAAGCCCCGCCCCAATGGTCATTTCACTTTCCATTACGGCCACCCTCTGCTCCTTATTCCATTCTGCCCAACCCCGCTCGCATGACCATCCAGCTTGTGGCAGATTGGACATTTCCACCTGATCCTGACTTTCTAGGGGGGTTACGTCTTCCATTTATCCCAGGCGCACCCAGACCACTTTCCCATGTCGCCCACTTAGGCGAGCAGGACATTCCTGCGCATCAAGGAGACCCCGGGGCTGGGCCTATCAGTGCCATCCCGGCTTCTGTCCCCACCACCACCGTCACCACCTCTCCGGTCCGTACGACCACCACTTCCTCTTTTTGTTGAGCCACCTCCGCTCTCCTCGCTCTCGAGGCTGAGCTAGCTTCACTGTGCACTCGTGCTTTGTCCTCCACCCCCTCGGACCCATCCTCTTCGATCTTATCTCACCCACGTTTCCTCTCACTTGAGAGGAACGTGGCTGCCATCCTCCGCATTCTCACTCACGTTCACGGACCACTTCCACCTACACCACCACCCACTCCACCCCCCTCACTTCCACCATCCCACTCTTCACCTCCCCCATCACATTCATCACCACACCCATCACCCCCCTAGGCGACCATCCCCTCCCACCACCACTATTTCCATTCCTACCACTTCACCTCCACTCACGACCACCACCGTCGACCCCACAGATCTACCACCCTCCACTTCCGTCACCCCATACGTGCGTCGCAAGAAATTGCAGGTGCGTTCGTGATCACTTCCCCCACCATCCTCTTCCGTCGTCGTATCTACCCCATCTACCGCCATTTCTACCCATCTACTACCGCATTGGTTGCCATTTCACTCCCACTCACCATCACCACCACCACTCCACCCATTATTCACACTTCCACACCCACCGATCCATCACCTCGCCCACTTTCTCCACTTCTTCGCACACCCCCCACCTCTCCCCTCCGCACCACTCCATCTTCTATCGAGGAGGACGAGGGTGATTCCTCTCCTGCTTTTTGATTACATTTTCTTTTACGATCTTTCCCCTTGCATATTTCTGCATCATCATGATTATATCTTTTCGCTAGCATTGTCATGTCTAGCTTGGGGGAAGTCAATTTTTCTGTGTGTTGTCGTTTGATGTTTTTATGGTGTGCTTGTTTATATATGTCGTGTGGTGTGATTTTCTTTCTTTTATTTTCTGTTCATTTATCGTGTGGTGTGATTTTCTTTATTTTCCTTTTTTCGTATGTGTGATTTTCTTGTTTTTCATTTCTTTTTGTGTCGGTGCGTATTCCCCCCATTTTCATTGCCCTCCCATATTTGCTTCTATTGCATTGAGGGCAATGCAAGATTCGTCTTGGGGGAGTCGCACTTCGTGCATCATTTGTGTCTTTTTCTTTGTTTTTTTGAGTCGTTTTCACCGTGTTTTTCTTTTTCTTTCTTTCCTTTTTCTCCTCTCTATCCTAGAGATGACCCCTAATGATGAATTGCCACAGAATCACACACACCTAGCATGGCTTCGATAATCACATTCACTAACCCTAGGAAGCAGAGTCCTCTTGCATTTCATGCACCGTGGGTCCATTTTGCTTTTATGTGAGTCGTGTGTCGTGTCCAGCTTACTGTGTGCTTCTACTTTGTGATTTTGATTTATATACCTATCCAGGAATGACCCCTAGATTATCATATTTCGATTTGAATATGCCGTATATGCTTCTCCCGGCTGCTTCTATATGCATGCTATATTCATATCATATATTTCATTTCGCATGTGTCGGGATTCCACAGTTATGACTAGGATAACCCATTTAGCCTATGCTCTGATTAGCGAAGAAAATCTCCATTGCCCAAGTGTCTAGAATCCGATTTCTTTTTTATTTTACTTTGTGCAAATCCCCTCGTCGTGTACCGTTCTCCCACTTGGGAGAGTACAAACGTGTATATACCCAAAAGTCCAAAAATCCAAAAAAAGAGAGAAAAGAAAAACCCAAAAAAGAGAAAAAAAAAAGAAAAAAAGAATATATATATATATATATGTATCGCCAAAAACAAAAAAAATACATATATCCAAAACCCAAAAAAATTCCCGTGTGAATATTTTCCTACCTTCCGAGAATAAAGGGAAGGCGAGAATTTGCACCGAGTGTTCTTCTCCACAACATCTCAACCCCCATCGTTTTCGAAAACACTTGGAATATGGACCTTCTAGCTATTATCTAGGCGATAGTGAGGTGACTTCCTAATCCCTGGTTGTGGAGTCCCTGACTCATGATACGTTCGATTCTTACTCTGTTTTGATGCATGCTTGAGCTATATATTCGCCGCTTATTTCAAATCGAATCGATATTTGGGTCTTTTCTTAGATTTGTAGCTTTATTGTACACTGTAGATAGTAACACCGTCCGCTAGCACACGACCACACTCGCTCGTGCTTCACCGCGTGGACCCACGACACTTGTTTGGACTCGTTTTCTTTGGTTTAGTGTTGCGATTTGTCGCTTGCTTGCTTGGTGTGGCATTTTTGATTTTGTTGGCCCTAACGGGCGATTTAGGATTTATATTTCTCTTTTTCTCTCTTTCTCACTATTTTCTCCCTCTGAGCTCCTACTCTCACCCGTCTTCCTCGAGGACGAGGGGGATTTTGACGTGTGTGTATATTTTATATATTCACGCACGTCTTCTTTGTGCTTTTCCGTTATTTTCCGCCGTCCCATATCTGTTTTCTCGTATTTTCTAGTTTTCCTTCACTTCTCCTTGTTTTTGTGTGTTTACAGGAGATTACCTGCATAGGGGACACATAACGAAGATATCATAAGTCCCCGGAGCAACGGAGGAGTCACGCGTGATCCAGGGGGTCAAACTACCAAGATTGCCACTTTTCAGCCCCCACCCGAGCGGTTGGACACAGCCAACCGATCGGGTGATGCACACGTATCCGACCCGGACAGCAGCTGAAGCAATGTGAGCACCAATCGACCGATTCGACGACCGGTTCAACCCAACAGTCTTCTCGGGAATTTGGAGCTGAATTCCAACCGATCGGGTGATATCCACCCGGTCGGTTCATCTGTAGCCGATTCCTCCGAACGACGACCCGGAGAGCTCACCCGACGGCCCGCTGACCGTGCCAAGTCGACGCAAGTTTCTGTCTTTTGGGCGACGTTTCCAACCGATCGGTTGATTTATCAACCGATCTGTTCATCCGATGACCGCAAGATCCAAACGATGAGCCGCTTGCGCCAACCGACCGTGTCACGTAAGTGGGTGAAGTTTCTGAAGACCGCTGCCGAAGAATGCAGCAGCTCACCCGATCGGTTGATACATCAACCGATCGGGTGAAGTCGTTTTCTATATATAACTTCCCTAGGTTTTCAGAAACGGAAGCTGTGTATTTTTCTGTCTTTTTTCCCTATTGTGACGGCTGGAATTTTATAGTTATTTGTAAGTGTTCTGATCTTTATGAAACTTTGATATTATCTTAATAGCATCGCTACTACTTCATTTCAATTGCCTGATTATGATTTTAACGGTCGATTTTCATTTAGATTGCTTTTTAGCTAAAATGTGTGAGTAGTTTCCAAATCTGGGATTTTGGTGGAAACCCCTTCGTGGGTTCTCCCTAATGCGTCCATAGGACTAGGATTTCGATAAGGATTAGGAATCTATTGGTTACGCTGGGTGTTTTATTGTCATCGGCGGGAAAAAGACCGCCTTTGACTGTTGGGCCAAGGGGGAATAAACTTGGCGGTTGACTCCCTAGCCATAGCTCACGCCCTTAGCGTAGATATCGAATCCTTGCACGCGTGAGCAGCAGGATGAGATGTTGGGAGTTATCGTTGCGAGCTTAGTGCTCCCGGAGTCAATCAGTGTTAATGGACATGGGAATGCCCACTGACCGAACCCGGGTAGTCCAGCGTATCATCCTGGGCACCGACTGGAATATCGGGCCCATGGGACGCTGGTATCACTCTTAGAGGCAACGTCTCACCATTAAACCCTAATTCCGATCGTTGTCCTATCCACCGATCGTTATAGCGAGGACACATGATAGGATGGAAACTGAAGTCCCAGGTTTCCCTTTATATTGTTTATCCCCCGTATTTACATTCCGTGACAAACCTTCTATCGATTCGGGCTAGCTCACCCCTAGGGTGAATTGGTTCCTCTTAGAAACAAGCACAACCACGCCTCCCTGTGTTCGACCCCCAAGGCACACTACAACACCGTGCGCTTGCGGTACAAATATTTTAAATCTGGTTTCCCCCATCATATTGCACACTTGCATGATCACAAACCGGGGGGACGTCACCCGACGACTTGGGCCTGGAGCCCGACCAGCCAGAGCCCCTGGGGCGATCTTGGGCTATTGTCCGCTCAGCACCAGGGGGTACCCTCAGGCTCGACGGACGAGGTTCGGGGCCGACCACCCCTGGTGCAGTCCGTCCCTCTCCCCCGACCTTAAGGTCAATGACCAGGATGGCAGTTCCTTTAGCAGTCCCCTCCCCAAGCCGACTGGCATTCCTCTCCTTCCGAGGATCAACGACTGACGACGTCACATGCCGCCTCGTCCTTTTTGAGGGCACTTTTCCCTTCCTTGAGCCTTCCCCTCCAGCCTCTTCGCGCGGTCTCTTTGGGTCCACCTTTCTTTCCTTCTGCTCTGCCTGCTCCTCGGCCCGCTTCCTCAACTCCTCGAGTGTCAGACTCATAGTGCGACCTACAGAAGAAGGAAAGCTTAGAGTAAGCACTTCAGATGCAGCAACCACAAAGTTTGTATTACCTTCGG
The DNA here is from genome assembly GCA_030789695.1 of Scilla litardierei. Classification (NCBI taxonomy): domain Eukaryota; kingdom Viridiplantae; phylum Streptophyta; class Magnoliopsida; order Asparagales; family Asparagaceae; genus Scilla; species Scilla litardierei. Next base: position 56,066 of record JAULAV010006964.1, on the reverse strand, counting down.
GCCAAATATGTCGAGCTATCATGTCGAGCTCGATAAGCATTCCATACTCCTGGCCCTCTTCCGGTATGGCCATCAGAGACCGGGCTACGTCTTCCTCCTTATCACTCAGATCGACCCCCTGCATCTTCTCAGGATTCATCTCCCCCCAGTTCAATCTCATTACCACGTCTGCGGGCACTGAGACGAACACGTATTGTTTACTCCACCCCTCTATCTTGTCCGACAACCCTCTGACAAGGGGGTGGCTTCTCTTTGCAGACAGATAATAATAGGACCTCATCCTCTTCACCAAGAATAAATGTCGGAAGAGGGGCAGGGACGGGCAGACGCCGTTGCTCACGCACAGCACCAGGAAGCCAATGATCACACTGATGGAATTCGGCATCAATCGGAACAGTGGCAGCTCCAGAAAACTCAAAATTTCCAGCACAAAGGGATGGGGGGAAGCGCAACCCCTGCTGGAAGCAGGCCACGTACACCCCCACCTCATAGTCTCCTGCAAAACACACCCTCTCCAACGTGGTCGGCTCCCGGATGGAATAGGGTTGCCTAATATACGACTCGTTGATTTCTGAAAGGGACGTCCTCAGCACTGACTTCACACCCAAGATCTCGTCAGGCATCTTCCCGGCCGCCGTCACCGTAACGGCTGCAGGAGTAGTGATCTTTGCGGTCCTAACCATGGGCCTTTTCCCTTTCTTCGGATCCCGTGGGGCCTCCGGGGCCTCCGAGGGCGAGCCCACTGATTGCTCACCCCCTGCGGTCCAACTCCCACTCTCCGGTGACCTTTCCCCCGAACTCAGTGCCGTACCTGCGCCAGAGCTCACTTCCTCCATCGCCCTCGACCTCGACACATGGAGGGAAGACGTTGATGAAGACATCAAGAAAGAAGAGATTTAGTACCTGTACGATGTCGACGGCTTCGACGATGACGCTCCGACGGCAACTGATCTCCAACGGTAACCACATCGCGAACTAGGCAGTCTCTGGGGATTGCACGCGCTTAAAGAACTTTGAAAGTGAGAAACCCTCATTCGTTCCCACCCTAAGCCATTTATAAAACGCCCCGAATGATCGCAGCCGTGGAAATCCCAGCACGCGTCGAGGATCCTGCTCCCTGATGCTTCGATCCGTGCGAAATGACGTCTCGACTGATAGCAGCTGTCACATCTGCCGCATCTCACCCAGAGAGTGGCTGAACCGCTTCGATCTCCATCCACCGCCCATTCGAAAAGATCGCGTCGGTTTGCACAACGGACACTGAGACGCTTCGATCTTCGTCTTCTTTCGATTCGAAATAATTGCGCCAAATCGGAATGATTTCTCTCCCGCCTCCTCCTTTACTCAGGCCCAAGTAGGGCCCTCCCACCATTAATGTTGCCCAAAAGATTGTGTGGCAAATAACTGAGGCCAGACTGTGGCACCGACCGTCCGTGCACAGCCTGGGCAGAACGCCTCCCCTGTCCCTGACCTGACGGACCTCCCTAGGCCGCCCCTAGCTCTCCTTCAGTCCCGACGACCAGATCTCAACATCGCCCTCCCCCGGCTTGGCGCTCGTCGACAGAAGGATGTTGGGGGCAATAATTATACCCTCGCAAGCAAACAGTCTACACATCCAACAAGAAGGAAAATAAACCAAAACAAAAAAATCCACTTCATTTATTCAAATGGTGGGGCTCGGCCCCTGGCCATCAGTCGACCGTACAAGAAGAACATCAGTCTCGGCCCTCGGTAGGCCGTACAAAAATAACAAAAAGAAACAATGTTTCCCTACTCTAAGTCCTCAGTGTTGTCGCCTCTTCGCCAGCCACGCCCCCATCTCCCTCGCCACCTGGCTAACTCCTGCCTCCATCGCCTCTTACAGCAGTGGGACGACATGCTCGTCATGGTAACGGTGGAGGGCGGCTTCGATCACACCGCAATCAACCTCCCGTCTCTCCTCCAGCTGCTTCCTTAGGATAGCTTTCTCCCTCCTCTCTGCCTCGACAGCTTCCTTCAGCCCGGCTATATTCTCCGTTTGCACCTCGATCACCCGCTTCTTGCTGGCCATCTCCTCGGTGTGCCTCACCCGGATATCGGCCCGCTCACATTCTTCCTCCAGAAGTTGACGCTCACGCCTAGCCTTCATCGCATCAAAGTATGCGGCCCGCCCCTTCTCAACCTCATATGCCATCATGACCCCCACCAGCTCCTCCTCCTTCTCCTTCAGCTTCTATCTAACTTCACTAAGATCGACCCCCGCCTTGTCAAGAGCCGCTTTTGTGGCAGCCACCGGGGTTCGACGTTGCAGGGTCGCCATCGCCGTGACCATCTACAAAAAGACCACACTCAGTCGGACACAAGTAAAGAAATTTGGGGGGGGCAAGACGAGGAATTCGGCCTACCTGCATGACGTGCCACACAACGGATCCACACAACTTCTCCACCCCCACGCAGATAAGGGACTCACGATCTCGCGACAGCATACAGTACTCCGCTAAACGTGCCGCCACCCCGACGTCCTCAAATATCGACTCACCACAGCCTATCTGATAGGTCGGCCGGTGAAGACTATCGCTTGGAAGAGCCTCGACCTCAGCCTTTGTCCTCTTAAAGTGGATAAGAGCGCTCTTGCAACTCGGGTTCGTCGCCCTTCCCATCCCCCACAAGGGGATTCCGTAAGGCCACTTCTGGACCGGGGATGCCTTGCAAGGTTTGCCCACCTCGGGTACCTGCGTAGGAACCGAGAGGACCACTCGTCGAATGGGTGAACCCTCGGGGAGGCCCTCGCCCACTTGACTGGAAGAGGTACCCAATTCGGACGTCCTTCGCTTTTGATTCGCCCCCTCCTCGACCGGGACCTTGGCACCCCGCTTTCGGGACGCCTCCTTTACAGGCCAGTCCTCGCCCATCACTTTCTTACCCTTATCACGAGGGTTGGTGCTCTCCCCGACCGGCACTTTGGCAGGCCTTGACACCTCCTCCGACGAAAATGTTGCGTCTCCACCTGCGAAGGAGAGAAAGATCAGGGTAATCCTACATAAAGGATCGCCAAACTCAAACTACATTGGGACCAAAAATCATGGGCGAGCCGACTGTCATGCGTTAAGTTTGCCAATCGACGGTGTGCCTCGGGCAGCTCCGCCAAGATCTACGCCTTCGCCAGGTCTTCACCGATTAGCTTCACCCTCTCATTCACCAGAGGTTTCGGTGCCCTCCAGTTCGACATCAGCACCGCGTCAACCGGTATCTCGACAAAGAAAAAATCCTCCATCCACCTACCAATATCGGCGGGCACCCCGACAATAAGCTCCCGCCCCCTCCTCGCACGGACACAGTGGTACATCCCCCTCTTCCGAACTACGAAGAAGTGCTGGAACAGCCCCAGGATAGACTCAGAGAGTTGGCAAAGCATAGCCCGAGATACCCCACCAGCAAACCCCAAGAATGGGGCACTAAGGCGAAGATCGGCAGCTGTAGGAAGTTCATCAGGTGTAGGAGGTAGGGGTGGATCGGGAAGCGAAGTTCCAACTCGAAAGACCGGGTGTAAACCCCTACTTTGATGTCCCCAGGCCAACACACCCTTTCCTCCGGTTCCGGGACCCGTGCTTCACAGGGCGGGCACACGAACTGCACCCAAATCTCCCTAATGTTGATCCTATCTGGTCTACACCTGACGGCCTTAATCACCCTCGGTATATCAGTGCGACACGTCCTCCTTCTCTGGGGCCTCTGCGCCCACCACCATCTCTCCTCTTCCATTTACTCCTCTGCCACCGCACTACTACCCCCTCCGAAGTCAAATTGAGAAGCCATCGATCAAAGGATATAGGGATTACCTAGCAGAGCAGCCTAGCTGAGAGGATGGTCGGAAGAGGATCTCCGGTGAAGGCAACAGTGATAACGTCGGTGAACGACTGACGGAAGCTGGAGAGCACGAAGAAGAATCGGAATCGAAAGAAAGTTTCCACCAATCTCCTTCTCCCCATAATTATAGAAGACAACAGGCAATCTTGACCGTTGATACGCCACCACGCGACGCCCATCGGAGCATCCCTGACGCCTCGACTGGCGTGAAAGTCACCTCATCCACGTGTCGCAAGTCCAATAGTGGAGGAGCTTCGATTTCCCCCTTGCACTTTCAAATCGCAATAATGGCCAACCAGGCGGGAATTGCAAGACCAACGATGCCACTCTTGAACCCGGATCAGAATCCGAACCGTCGTTTCAAGGTAGCGGAAGTGATACATCATCCGAGCTAAGCCAGTCTTCCACCTCGAGCTCAAATGCCGGGGGCAATTATTACGACCTGAAGATCGTGATAGTCCGACCTTCCATCCCAGACCACCGAAGCACCCCACCGACTCGTCCCTCCCTCCTGATGGGCGGCCGACCCGGTGACAGGGCGCTCCACGCCCTAACGTCAGAAGACCGTAGGGCGCCTGTCGATCTTAGAGTCCGACACGACTAGAGGAAGGGCACACTCTGCCTCGGCCGCTGATAGAGGTGCTCACTACCACAGTCACAGCGGGACGTGCACCTGTTCTCCCCCGGTCCGCCAGGAATAGCGCACAAAGTGTACGTCCGGACCGCTCATCCTCAGTTCGGGCCGGCCTGGCGACCCATGGCGGGACCCCGCCCCTAGGAGGCGCTCCGACGGTTCTTTGGCACACCGGACACGAAAAATAACCTTGTACAAGGATGCTACTGACATTATCGCCACCCGACCGCCTGACAAAGCACCCCCTGGCCGCTGCGCCCACTGACACTTAATGCTTTCGGCCCTGACACCCTGACAAAAGCCCCCCGGGCAGTTGTGCCGTCTGACAAAAGCGTGGCTGACACCCTTGATCCTGACATCCTCGTCCGAAGCTTTTGCTGACAGCAGGGCCAGCTCAGCAAGCCTAGTCAGCATGCCAGGTCAGCCCCACCTAACCGCCTCCACCAGTTATAAATACCCCTTCGCCTCCAACGGGGAGGGGGTTGGGGTATTATCTCTTGATCTCATTATTCACACACGAGAGCAAAGGTCTTCCATATCTTTGTTCTTCCACTCCCGGTAGCTCGACACGCACGGTGGACTCACTTTTAGTCCGACCTGCGTGCCTGGCCCCTGCTTTAAGTCCTATTACTAACTTAGGCATCAGAGAGGCTAAGGGTTAGACCCCAACCCGGCCTTTCTGACGAGCTGCTCCTTGTGCAGGTTGGCCCGTCGTCTTGGATTGTGCTTTGCCCTTACCTCCAGCAGTGCGGTCGCAAGACAGAGTCCTCGGAGGAATTGATTTCGTGGCCGACCCTTGTTATGTGCTTAGCCTCTTCATCACACAAATCAACTGTTAAACAGCCTACCCTAATCACCACCAAATCATAACCATCGTGCCCTTGGTTCCCAGTAATATAAATTCATTGTACGCGAGTTCTACCCCGCAACAATAGTATTTGTATTGTTCTGAAGTTTGCAAATGCATGACCTTCATGGGCCACCACTAAAACATGTAACACCCTGTTTCCCAAAATACAACGGAAGCAAGAACGTTACGAGGTCCGTATGAACTAGAGCGGTAAAGCTCGAGTTCAATGAGCGTCTGTGATAATAACAACAAGGCAGGTCCTTGCATGCATTTCAGAAGAATAAGAAACATTCATAAAATTAAAGCCACATCCAGAAAAATGTCCATACTTGTAATGAAACGAAATGGGCCTCAGTAGGGCCAAAGAGACTACAACAAGAACATACACTAAGCAGAGTACAAAAGACAAACTTAGGAAAGCGGCAACGACGAAGGTCTCTAGTCCTCCGTAGGGAAGACTCGGCATCAACGGCAATCTCCTATCTCTCTAAGTCAGGTGTCTCAAAGGATCCTCCAGGTAGTCCGGCTCGGGATCTGACATACATCCAAAAACATGAATGTATGTCAGCAAGGGTCTGCAAGTAGGGGATAGAAAACCCAAGGCAAGGTGTACAAAATAATGTTGAATTAAGAAGAATTAATAATTTATATGAGATGTCAATAACAAGTTTAAACATGGCATTTCTATGCGAAGTAAAGTAAAGTATTTCCATCATGTAGTTCTAAACAGTTTAAGAAGTAAAGTAAAGCATTTCTTTTGAGTTATTAACATGGCAATTTAACTAAGACAACAATAGTAATTGCAAGTTCCGTGTCAGTATTTCATATCTCTCATAGGGTTCACGCCTTTAGGTCATGATGAGTGGATCGTTCTTCTCACGGGGGTTTTACCGTGATTGACGCTACCCCACCACATGCGGGTGGTGCTTTTGAAGAGTGGACCCCTTTATATGTCTAGTGTCCGCCTAGCCCTAACCTCACCCCAGATTTGTGCTGGAACACGAGCCAGCCTTGTCGACTCACACGACATCACGAAGTCACGATTTCGCCTTCAAGGCGCACGATTTCACGATGTCACTCATTTGATAAACATTCCAAAAAAATGGCCAGACAAGATATGCACCAATTTGACAATGTCAATATTTCATTTTGTACAACGTTTACATTCGTTACAAGAATGTTGAACAATGTGTGCGATAATTAAAAGAAATGTTGAACAGGTGGGTTTAGTGAACATGCTACAGATGTTGATTTTCTTTACTAAAGTTTAAAACTAAAGCATATCAAATTATATGTCGATGGATCACATTTTTAGTCTAAAATATCATGGTATTAATTTCATGCATCATTTCACGTGCAGATTTTGAGTTATACAACTTTAAATAAAATTGACTATTAAAGCATTTAACTTCAAAAATTCACAATAAATTGTACACTTGTCGGATTTCAGCGTTCTTGGTGTCGTCGGGCTCATCTCAACGAGTACTATGTAACGGTGAGATTGCTTTGCTGGTTTGATTAGACATACAATCAGGTCAGGTCCTTTTCGATCATAACAAATGTTATAAGAATTCCAACGACATCTAATATTCTAATTTTATTAATTTTGCTACATTACGGTGTGGGTTATAATATATTAATAGATAGATCGACTAACCAGTGAAACGCAGCGAAGGATCGGGACGTGTACGGCGTTTGACGACGGCTACGGCGGCAGATCTGAGTGGCAGCAACACGGAGGGGCGTTGCGCGTTAGTGGTGGTGCATGGCTGGAAAGTTGGTGGCCTGGGGGAGGTTTGCGCGTGGAGGAGATGGCTGCTAGTGGCTGTGTGAAGCGGAAGGGAGGGCCTGCAGGCGAAGGGGAGAGGGTTTGGGTGTCTGGAGGTTAGCCTTGGCATAGAGGATGGCGGTTCAAGATGACGGTAGGTCGTGGAAGATAGCCGAAGGGTCGGAGAAGGGTTGTACACACTGAAGAACTGGCCAGAGTGGTGAGCGTGCGGCCTGGGTGGTTGCTGAATGGAGAGAGGGAGGATATCGACTGGGTTTGTGGGTGAACTCTCTGGGGTTTCGGGGGGGTGTTTCCTTGGAGAGAAGTGCTGCTGCTTGCGCGGGTCTGGGGATGGTCGGAACAAGAAGGCACACATGGGGAAGGGAGTTTCGACGCTCGGACAGAGGTGATACAGAAGGTGGGGGAGGCCGAAGGCTGAGGCTGCCGACGACGCCGAGCTGGGTTCATGCGTGGCTGGGGATGGACGTGCAGGGGTCGGATGATGGAAGGGGGAGCGAGTTGCTGGGTTCTTAGGGTGGAGGCGATTGCTGGGTGAGAGGAGAAACTGGCATCAGACAGGGGGGAAGGGTAGCCTCGTGTGGGGGGAGAGGGGGTCTGCCAGGGTTCTCCATAGGGCGCGGCTGTGAGTGATAGGGGAAGAGAGAGCTAGGGTTTTTGTTGGGAGTAGAGTAGGGGAGAGTTTAAAAGGAGGGCTGCACGTGAAAGTAGTCTGGGTTCAAACTGTTTTGGGTTTATAAAATGTAAGTCTAGGGTTCAGCTGCTAGGTTCCAGTAGGATGGGCTTGATTTGTTCTTTTGTTTTTAGGGTTTTTCTCATATTAGTCCCTTAAATTATGTGTATTTTGATATTAGTCCCTTAAATCTTTTTAATTTGAATTTAGTCCCTTAAAGGGACTATTTAGGTTAAACATTAAACATTTAAGGGACTATTTAGGTTAACAAAAGGGACTATTTAGGTTAACATTAAACATTTAAGGGACTAAATTCAAATTACAAAGTTTTAAGGGACTAATATCAAAATACACATAATTTAAGAGACTAATATGAGAAAAACCCTTGTTTTTAGCAGTAGAGGAGAGTCCTCTTTCTTTTTTTTTCTTTTTGTTAGGGTTTATAAAAGGAGGGTGCGGCTGTGGGAGAAAAAAAGGTTAGTGTTGAGCTAGATTAGGAAAGAGTTTGAAATTCTATTATTAAGATTTGATTTGTTTTTAATGGATTTAATTAGGAAAATTAAAACGAATTTTATTAAGGCCAGTTTTTGAAACGATAACATTAATATGGGAGGAATTTAGGGGTTAATAAAGCCAATTTAATAATATGCTTTAATAAAATTTAATCAGGAGGACTTTTACAACTATTTGAGTTAGAATTTTAATTAAGTATTTAATAAACTTATTAATGGTAAATTTTAAAAATAATAACGGCTAAAATGCTTAGGACTCGCAGCTGATACGGGTACGTGATATACCTACGCCTAACGACAAGTACATAATACAAATACGGGTACGGAGAAAACGTTCAATCAGAGAGAATACAAATAAAACGTATCCCTAAAAACTGGTCGTTACAATTAAGCTTGACACTTGGTCCCGCCTCGTAGTTCTGCATCCACTCTCGTGATCTACGGAGTGCTACGCTATCGTATGGTTGGTTCTAGAAATCGGCGTGCTCTAGCAGTCACCGACTTGCAGATTGGGGATTAGCGGTTTCCCCGGCTCTTACGTTACTCTCATAATCACGAGCCCCAGAGAACGGCCATTAAGCTCAAATCGGAGTCGTGGGGATTCTCCCCAGGATATGGAGCCACCTTCGCGATACCCCGATCATAAGGCCAATCCCGCAAAACCCTTATTCAAACCTCCATAGGGCAACCCTAGATTCATCCAACTAAGGTTAACCAATCATCCTAACCCTAGAATCCTAGGGTTCATCCCTACTCGTAGCAATAGATATACTCAATCATTGCACATGAGATATGAACAATAGGAATCAACATTGAAAGCAAATAAAAGGAAAACAATAAAGGATTCAACATCGAAAACAATTGAGAAAGACAATGAAGGGATTAATGAAGAGATACTTATCTTGATGAAAGATCCAATACACAATAACCAAGGAGGGGGCCTATGCGTAGCCTGGCCTCCGAAAGAGTCTCCAAACCCTAAAAACTATCTATCCTAACGTAAGAGAAGATAGCCCAACAATGGATGCTCAATCCTATATATAGCCCCCAAAATAATCCTAAATCAAGTTGGACCTGAGCTCTCTGCCCAGGTAGCTCGGGCTGGCTGCTGCAGGTTGCGCTGCCGCGCACGGACACGTGTTTGCCCGAGCACATATACCAGCACAGATTCATTAACTTGTAAAAATTCCCTAGGGCTCATCCGACCTCCATTTGGTGCATTCTTGGTGGCGTTGGAATCATTATGGAGTCTAATATCGGGGAAAAATATGAGAAAAATACTGTAAAATCTCTGATGATAGCATATCTTCAAAGAGTGAAGAGCTACCCTGAAATCTACATCATCGACCATTTCTACTCCGCTCGGCCGAGCAGCTTGGATTGCTCGGTCGAGCGTCTCCTAGCACTCGATCGAGAGCCTCTTGGGGCTTTAGAGCTTCGCCTCAATGGAATTGATATCGCTCGCTCGGGAATTTATGTCACACGGTCGAGCGCATGGGGCGCTCGACCGAGCGAATTAATGTGAAACTTTGCAGAGAGTTTGACGGCAAAATTTGGAGCTCCCTGCCGGCTAGCTCGGTTGAGCGTTGGGTACTGCGCAATCGAGTGAGTTGGGTCGCATGGTGCGCTCGACCGAGCAACTTGGAACTCAACTCCAAGTTTCTCTTATCTTCTTCTTTGCTTCTTTCTTTCTTCATTTATCTGCTCCTTCTCCTCTCCAATGGCTTTGAGTCATCAAATGTGGCACCGCTGGTGCTCTAGCATCGGTATTCGTACCCTCCTCTCCAATATGCTCCGAATGGCTCGATATTCCTTGAAATGCAACTAAACGCTTTTAAAGTCAAATAGTTCCAAGTATCAGTGTAAAAGCATATAAAATCGGGATCTATGCAATCATTTTGTCGTGTAAACATATAGATAAAATGCGGAATATTATGACACATCAAAATCCCCCAAGCTTAACTCTTACTCGTCCTTGAGGAAGACTAGTAAGAAGCAAAATTTGGAGAGGAATATGATGGAGATGTGAGGCGATGACGTGTGATGGAGATAAGGGGCTCATTCTTAAAACTCAACAAAATATGAACCAAAGGAATAGAAGATAACGTGAACACACATCAATATGTAAAAAGAAAACACATACACACAAAATACTTAAGTCTCGCTTAAATGATCATATTGTGGATTTCAATAAAAGTGATGAACTCGATAATAATGAAATGAGAAAAGTGCTACATCATATCATAGTTTTTCTTGAAATATACTAAGTCCACAGAGATGAAACCAATGCCCATAACTCATTCTCTAAGCAGTATATATATGTCATGATCAAACATTTTCAAGTTTGTGTAGTATTTTGTTAAGCTTCATGGAATGAGTTAGTGAATTCAATTAAAGTAAGGCGTTACCACACTACGCCCATTTCATGACTCCTAGAACCTATCAACTTTGCCAAATCTCTTTTCTATATAGAAAGTGGGGCACGGATATGAAATTTTTCTTTTTACAATTGTTTTTGGCTATACAATTTTCTTATATACATATTTTTCTTTCTTCATATACACGCGATAACTCAATATATAGAAAAGGCGGCCTATGCATCCAAGATCAGATGGTCTTAGGGCACCGGGTTACGAGGAACCCATCTAGCCTTTTATTCACGATATTTGTTTGATTTTTGTATTATGTGGATTTTTGCAAACTCACGTAAATGCGATGGGATGCAAAACATGATCAAAGATCATTTATTGGCTATTCACAAAAGAAAAAGAAAAAGCATAGAATCTAGACATGGCTCGGTTTCAGTAATTCTAATCATCACTACTTGGTTGTCGCGGGGTTATCCTATCTCTTTTGAATTACTAAACATCCATTAATCAATAGAATTATCAATCAAATCACGCAAGAGTCAAATAATTTTCAGATTTGATTCATTCATTTTTAGCTTAACTGTTTCGAGAATATGGTTGTGAAACTATGGATCCTACTATGAAAAAGCATATTAACAATGATACTCTAATCAAGGAATTAAAATCTAATCTAGCAGATATAAGAGTTCATAAAAAAATCCACAATATTTCATAAAAAATGAAGCATATGAGATATAAATAGAGAGGTGAACATGGTTCATATGAAAGTTTAAAATGTGTTTCACGATGAAGCAAAGTACGTGCACTGTGCACTGCCCCAAGCATAAACGTCACATTGTCCTTAACGTGTGAATGATATAAAATAAAGGACAACGGCAAAATGGGGGGGCACACAACAAATTAATATCTCTCCCCCAAGCTATATCAGACGGTACCCGGTGTGGACAGATGGGCATAAAAATTGGAGATAAAGGTAAAATAAGCATAAAATGTAGGGGCAGGCAACGATGATAAATAGTGGGTTGGGTGCAAAAGAAAATTGAGCAACCATCATGGAGTGAATTTATTAAACTAGGAAAGCATAGAACTCCTATACGGTCATCTCGCTATCGAGAGGATTCATGTTTATTTAAAGCATAAAAGTTTATACTACAACTACACTACTGGATTGATACCACCTGTAGCAAAAGGCGGATCCAGTATCTTTGCTGGTATAGGCAACTGCGCCAGCAGATCCTTTTGTAGCTCTGCCAGGTGCGTGTTGTTGTTTTTTAAGTTGATGAAAATCCCTGATGTGCATAGTTATATGTGGGCCTCTCATAAAACTGGTTGTTGGGAATTTAAGGCATGTGCCTTCTCTTTTGAGTGACTGATAAAGATCAAAACAAAATGGCAGTCTCTCTCACTTCAAATTCTGGTTTTCCAGAGAGCAAAGAAGAAGGCCTGCGGCCATTCTTTTTTTTTCGCGAGACATCTTGGATCTTGAAATTGGAGAAGGAAGCTAGGGCTTTGTTGGAAAGCCAAGAGAGCTTCTTCTTGTGTGAGATCAATGGTGAGTGTCTTCCTTCTTCCTCTAGCTTGTAGATCTGAGTCCCTTGGGTAGCTTTCCTAGTTTGGAGCTATATTAATTTGGAGTGATCAAGCTAGATGTGGGATTGGCCCCTTGAGGAGCTCTACATGTTGTAGAAGCTTTGTTATCAAGGATTCCCACTAGTTTAAGAGAGAGAGTGAGCTTGTTGAGAGATCTAGGGTTAGGTCTTGTTGCTTGGAGCTATTCTCTCATTGTGGTGGAGGAAGAAGAAGAAGAAGAGGTCGGTGTATGCCTTGCTTGATCATTAGTGGAACCAGGTACATTGGAGGCTGGATGTAGGTTGTTCGCAACCGAACCAGGGTAAATCTCTGTCTCTTTTGTGTTTCTCTTACTTTCGTATTATATTTGCGTGCTTACTGACCACCCGCCCGTTTGACATGCAACCAAGACGGGGTTACTACAATTAGAATTTATAAACCGCAAGCGCACGGTGTCGAAGTGTAGCTTGGGGTTCGATCACGGGGAGGCGTGTGTTGTACTTGCAAACATTTAGGAACTGGATCAACCGGTTGATGAGCTATCCTATTCTCAATTGGTAATCATAATTGTAAACTAATAGAATAGATGTAAAAGATAAAAAGGTAACCTAGCACTTTGGCTTCCGCCCTAATCATGGATTCTCACGATTACGGCCAAAGGATATGAATATGACCGAACGCTAGGGTTTGGCGGTGAGACATTGCCTCTAAAAGTGGTACCTAGCGTCCCATGGGCCTGATATTTCAGTCGATGCCCAAGATGATACGGTAGGTCTACCCGGCTTTCGACGGTGGGCATTTCCATGTCCAACACCATCGGACTTCGGGAGCACTAAGTTCGTAATGATCGCTCCCAACATTTCATCCAAGTCGTTCCCACGTGCAAGGACTCAATGTTAACGCTAGGGGGGTGAGCTATGGCTAGAGAATCAAACTCCCGTTTTATTTCCTCTAGGACCAACGGTCAAAGGCGGTCTTTTTCCCGCCGATGACAATGAAACACCCCCGCGTAAACATCAAAATCCGTAGATCCAATCGGATTCCTAGACCTATGGCCATTCTAGGTGAACCCACGAAGAGGCTTCTACCAATGTCCTAGATTGAAGAACTACTCACTAAACCTGGTAGCAAATGTAATAATAGAAGATATAGCCATCAAAATTGAAATCAAGCAATTGTTCACCGTAGCAAATAAAAGCATAAACACAATATCAAAATATGAGAACGATCAAGGAACTTACACTAAGTGTTAAATTGAAGCAGCTGAAAAATCCCTTAAAACAGCTTAAAAAGTGGGGACTTCGTTTCTGGAAACCCTAGCACTATTTATACAATTGGACAAGATACCAGTGAATATTCCCACAAAAAGACAAAAATAGACACTCACCAGATCGGGTGAGACTTCACCCGATCGGGTGAAACGATGGAAGAATATGTCTTCAGCTCTAATAAATCTCACCCGATCACTGAACCGATCGGGTGAGTCTTGGATTTCTTGAGCTTGGGAAGCAGCAGCAGCTGACCCGATCGGTTGAAAGTGCCGACCTGATCGAGACACAATACATGACACAATCGGTTGACAAGTCAACTGATTAGGTGGGCTTTGGCCTTCAAAACTGCACTCTGTCATACATGCACCCGATCACTAAACCGATCGGGTGGAACGGTCTCTTCTTCAGCACTGACACAGTATGCATAACCCGATCGGGTGGCTGTTCCACCCGATCGGTTGAGAGCTGATACATAGTCATCTTTGACAAATGGCTCTCAGGATCTCATGCGACACTTTCAGTTGCTTCGGGGACTCATGATGTTGGCCATATATGTCCTCTACGCTAGTAATGTCCTGCAAATGCATATAAACTCAACGAAAGTAAAAAGAAACTAAAAACACAAAGAAACGGATACGAAATAACGAAAATCGATGGAAAACGACGGGGAAGACGTGAGTGAATATAAAAAATATAAACGCACGTCAAAATCCCCCAAGCTGAATTCTTCCTCATCCTCGAGGAAGACAAGTGAGAATAGAAGCCCAGCGGGAGAAAATAGAAAGAGAGAAAAAGAAAAAGAAAATGAAATCCAAGATTACCCGTTAGAGCCAACGGAAACAAACACAGCACACTATGCAAGCACGCGAGATGCTTAACACTAAGCCCAGGAATACGAGTTCCTACTAGTGTCATGGGTTCACTCAGTGAAGCACGAATGAGTGCGGTTATGAGCTAGTCAACAGTGTAACTATCTAAATCATTCGATGAATCTACATATACACATATCTATGGAATGACCCAAATATCAAATCAAGTCGAGTTTGCAGTGAATAATAGTTCAAGCATGCATGAGAATAGAGTAAGAATAGAAACATGTCATATGTTCGGGACTCTACCGCTAGAAACTAGGAAATCACCGCACGATTGCTGAGATGATTGATAGAAAGCTCCTATGCCTAGTGTGTTTGAAAACGAAAGGGGTTGAGTAGGTTTGGAGGAGAGTACTTGGTACAAATTTTCACCTTCCCTTTATTCACGGTGGTAGGAGTGATATTTACAACATAATCTTTTTTTGGGTTTTGGATTTTTGGATTTTTTTGGCTATACATATTCTTTATTTTCTCCCCCTTTTTTGAATTTTCCAATCTTTTTTGAATTTTTTGGGTTTTTGGTAGAAGTAGGAAAATGCGCATTCTCCAAAAGCGGGAGAACGATGCGCTAGTAAGTGGCAAAATTGTGTACTCTCCCATGTGGGAGTTAAGTACACGACGAGGGGATTTGCACCAAGCAAAACAAAAAAGAATTCGAACTCTAAACACTTGGCAAAAGGCATTTTTCACAGATCAGAGCGTAAGCAACATGGGTTATCCTAGTACTATTGGTAGAGTACCGACACATGCGATTTGAAGCATACATATATACTATGGTTCATGCATAATGAAGCAAAAAGTAGAAGAAATTTACCACATATTCGAAAATGAAGCATGTCTAGGGGTCATCCAAGGATATGCATATAAAACAAAATCACGACCTAGAAGCATACCAACTAGCTAATCACAACACATAACTTAACACAGAAGGGAAAGTGAACCCACAGAGTGTAAAATGCAACAGACTTAGCTTCCTAGGGTTAGTGAAGATAGTTATCGTTGCTTAGCTGTGTGTGTGTGTGTGTGTGTGTGTGTGTGTGTGTGTGTGTGTGTGGTTTAGTGGCAGTTTCATCTTGCGGGGTCATCTCTAGGAGATGGAGAATAAAAGGAAGGAACAAAAAAGAAAAACAAGACGAAAACGGTGAAAAAGACACGAATGACGCACATAGTGCGACTCTCCCAAGCTGAACGTTACATTGCCCTCAATGCAATAGGATGAAGTGCGGAGGGCAACAAATGATGGGAGGGAACAAAGAAACGGAAAAACATGAGAAACACAGAAAACAAGACGTAGAAAAATAAAGAAAATAAAGACCGACACTGACTCGACAAAAGACACACACATGATACGACAAACACACACGAAGCAACCACAAACACCAAAAATAGATCCCCCAAGCTGATCTCAACAATGCCTGTAAAAGATATGATCATGATGAATCAAAAAAACTGGCTAGAGGGATATTCAGAAAATAAAAAGAAATCAAGATGCATGAGCAGAAGGCTCCTCATCCTCCTCAGAAGAGAGTGGAGTGGTATGGTCGGGAGAGTGTGTTGGAGAGGTAACAGGTGTGCGAAGAACTAGAGAAAGAGATCGAGATCGTGCACGGGTGGGCTCGGTGGGGATGTGAATGATGGGTGGGGTTGTCGGTGGTAACAGAGGTTGGTTGGGATACGACGACTGATGAAGAGGGCGGGGGTAATGATTTTGCTTGCACAACGACTTGTTTCTTGCGAGCGAGTAGGCAGTGGTGATAGAGGTGAAAGGTGGTGGAAGATCATCAGTAGGAGATGGAAGTGGTGGGTCAATGGTAGTGGTAGGTAAGGAAGTAGTGGGAAGGAAAACAGTGGTGGTATCGGACACTGGATGAATAAGTGGAGGGGACGATCGTCTAGAAGGCGACGGAGGAGGTGAGGGGGTGGTGATGGTGGTGGAGCGCCGTAGATATGGGTCAGAAGACGGAGAATGGTGGCTACGTTTCGCTCGAGAGCGAGGAAACGTGGATGGGACAGAAAAGAGGTAGATGGATCCGATGGGGCAGAGGAGGATGTGCCAGCGTGCAAAGCAGTAATCTCGGCCTCGAGAGTGAGGCGAGCAGAAGTGGCAAGGCACACAGCAGAGTATATACTGATAGTAATGGTTGTACCGACACGAGAGGCTAGGCTATGCAGGGCCGTAGTCAGAGCCTCAGAAGAAACATCAGTAGTAGTCGGGGTGGTGGTACTGGGTCCAGTCCCAGGGTCTACTCGAAACTCAGTGATTTCCTGCTCGCCAAAGTGGGCAGAAGGAGAAGGTGATCGCAGAGCGTCAGGAAGAGCGAACTGAAGGTGCAGTCCCCCCACAAACTCATCGTTAGGTGGGAATGACTAATCTCCCGGAAGCTCAATAGTGACACGATCAGGGTTCGACAGAACGGTATAAGGTGCGGGGTGATGGCTATAGTTAAAAGAGAATCGACCGCCATCGAGCGGCTTGATCAAGTGAGTGTGCCGCAGGACATCAATGTCAATATGGGTAGATCATGGGGCACGGACCAAATCGGGTGGGATCTCGATGTTGAGAGGTGGATGTTGGGTAATGATTGTGATGAGGCCATTGCGGCAATATTTTCCCTTATTCGCACGGCTAATGTCAACTAGTTTTTGAATTAGCCACGAGGCGGCATTGATGCAAACACGCAGTGCCTCAAAAGAAATCCCGTCAACACCGGGAATAAAGGGAAAAGTCATCGCCCATAAAATGAAAAGATCCGGTAAGATCAGGGTGCTGGACTCATCCAGTGGAAAGAAAGTGCTAGAAATAATGTGATGGGCGAGGCAGAAGACTGGGTGAATAATCGAGAAGAGGCCTTGGCCTTGACCCTAGGATATTGATCCTGCAAGGTGAGACGTTTCCAAAAGAAGTCGAGGTCAAAGTCGGAATGGAATTCGTTGGCAAGGGAGCTGCCTTCACGATTAGGGAACCCGAAGATATCATTGATAGTGGTCAAAGGAGCACGGAAATTTCGGTTCCGAAGGTGAAAAATGATGTTCGACCCCGGCTCAATTTTGATCGTGGAAAGGAATTCTAGTGTGAGCATGTGGTATGTGAGCATGGGCATGGAGGAAGCTAAGCCATCCCAAGTTTGCGAACAAGGATTCGACTTCGAAGAAAACTCTGAGTTTGAATAAGGTTTGGTCATGCATAAACTTGGTAGCGAGGTGAGGACGTTGGTTGAGGCAAGAGAAAAAATCTTTGTGGACTTGGCTCATAAAGCGAATACCCTATGGTCCAAGTAGTGGGTCTCTCGCTGGTACGATAGGTGGGGGTGGTGGTTGGGTAGGCGATGTTTGAGGAGCGTGTCCACGTGTAGGACGTGTGGATTGTTGTCTCTTCCGAGACGGCTCCTCATCCACCATAGGTCTCTTTCCATTATCTTTGTCCTTAGCCATGATATTGTGTCGATCGGATATGATATGCAAGATGATAGATGTGCACACAACAAATGACAAAGTGACAAAATGAAATTTCTGGGCAATGTAATAACTAAGATACGGAATGAGTTTACCCAGTAATCGATGCGACTCCTAGCCCTAAAAACTCCCACAATGCACGAGGTAGTGATCCGGAGAGCCGCTGCACACCAATCCGAAGAAAATAGAGTTTTTGAAAATGAGGGAAAAGTTGGTTAGGGCTAGGGTTTGATGGGATTTACGGCTTGAATGGGGTTAATGGAGGGGCTTTGATGGTGGGGAATTAGTGGAGGAAGTGGAGGAGGATGATTAGTAACGGTAAGGAGTGATGGAGAAGATCGTATGTAAGGAAATCCAACCAACTGGGTGGAAATAGGTTTTGAAGTCGGGTGAAATGGCAGTCGAGTGTGGGGGGTTATATAGGGTTTTGGTCACCCGATCGAGTGGAAATCCACCGGATCGGTTGGATTCATTTTCAAAAATTCTCTTGGATTAGCAGCTACAGGTCACCCGATTAGGTGAGAACCCAGTTCTCACCCGATCGGTTGATCGCTCTCTGAAAAAATTCCAAAGTCTCTGTTTTAATTCACCTGATCAGTCACCCGATGGCCGACTGCATCACTCGTTCGGTTGGTTCTTCGACTGAAGTATGGCCACTTGCTGAAACAATCCACCCGATCGGATTGTGTATGACCCGGTTGGGTGAGGCAATTCCTGCACAAAAAATTCAAATTCTCTAAGTTTTCCAACAAATGATCCCCACAGCAGCATATATACACTAAAATTAATAGACTGATTTTATTAAAAGCTAGTAGCAGTTTAGGACATGGGTTGCCTCCCATGAAGCGCTCTTTTTTATAGTCGTTCGCTCGACTCTCGATACGATGTTCAAGGTGGCTTGAATGGGTGACGCTCGACATTTGGCGTCTTCTCTGTAGTTGGGATAAAAATTCCGGTTGTCGACGATAGCGATAAGTGGATGGTCTCAATCACTCCCCCATTGGTAATATCCGGGGCTTCTCCTTAGTGTTGGTGACACACGCCACTCTCTTTAAGATTCGCACTTCGTCGACGGTGAACACCAAATGCTCCTTGCACTTGCTCTTCATTTGAGCATTCTTTTCAAATCCAGGGGCAGTTGATTGGGAGACACATTTTGGCTAAGAAATTTCATCTTTGTCTGCCTAGAGTGCTCCTCTACACTATCCAAGTCTTCAAGAGGGTTTCCAGAAAAAATTTCCAATGCTCCAGCTTAATAGACTTTCTCTTCTTCAATCTCTAGAAGATTACAATTAGATTCCTCGGGTGGTAGCTTCATGGATAGCGCTAAGTCGAATTCCACCGTTTGATTACCGACATTCAAAGACAACTTTCCCTTCTTCACGTCGAAAAGCACACCGGCAGTTGTCATAAAAGGTCCGAGAATAATCGGAGTGTGGTTAACCTCGGGCATATCCATCACTACAAAGTCCACCGGCACACGTACGCCACGGAAATTAACTGGTAGGTCATCGATGACTCCCACGAGATATTTGATGGACCGATCCGCTAGCTGCAAAGTCATCCTGGTAGGTTCCAGTTCTCCTATGTTGATTCTTTTGTAGAGTAAAAGGGGCATCAGACTTACACTTGCTCCAAAATCAACAAGTGCTCTATTGATAGAGACTTTCCCTATAGAGCATGTAATCGAAAAACTTCTCGGGTCCTTAAGGTTTGGTGGTTCGGCTTGTTGAATCAAGGCGCTACATTCCGTCGTAAGAACCACCTTTTCTTTCCTTGTTCCCTTCGTCACTAGATCTTTGAGAAGTATAGTTTCAATTGCTTCAAGGAACGAGATCTAAAGACTTAGATCTTTCACCATTCCAAACAACCTGCCATATTTTTCGTCGATCTTGACCTTTGCAAGCCTTTGCGGAAATGGGACCGAAGGCTTGAAAACTCTCAAATCTTCACCTTCATTCTTCTTCCTTTTCTCAGAATCTTTCTCCGAAGTCATGTGACTTGATGTTGAAGCTCCATTGTCGTTCATCTCCATCATCGGTTGTACATTGACAATGTGCGCTTCCTTATCTTTCTCGGCCTCCCGTGCCGGAATCTTTTTTCCACTCCTCAAAACAATAGCGAAAACATTCGCTTGACTAGGTGTCAAGGCTAAGGGTTGGCTCGGTGCTCTAGGATTCACCTCCGGTTGACCCGGCAATTGTCCTTGTGCCTTTTGGAGGTTGGCTACTTTTAACCCCAATTGGGTTACTTGGTCGTCCAAGGATTTCTGTCCAAGTTGTAATTGTTCAGTGATCTTCTCCTGATTTGAAATGTATTGAGCTGGAAGGTTCTCAATCGGAGAGATCACTCATTGTTGTTGATTGTACTGTTGTTGTTGTTGGGGAAGAGGATGTTGGTGTTGAGGAGGAAGCTTCGCGCTTCGATTCGCGACTTCTTGTGCATGTTAGTTAATTCAAGAAGAAGAACCAACCGACTAGATGGCAATCTAGTCGGTCGGCAAAGCTTCTTGAACCGACTAGAATGCCTTCTCATTTCTAGCTCACTTACTGTTTACAGTTAGTCGGTCAAAGAAGGTTCACCGACCGACGAGTTGTGAAACTAGTCGGTTAGGAATCCTTCTTAGACCGACTAGTTGAGCTTCTACTGTACAGCCTAAGCTACTGTTTATCGTTAGTCGGTCAAAGTACATTTGTCGACCGACTAGTTGATAAACTAGTCGGTCTGTATTTGCTCTTAGACCGACTAATTCATCTTGAGTTCAGCCTTCACTATTTCACCTGTTAGTCGGTCAAAGTTGACTCACCGACCGACTAGTTGTGAAACTAGTCGGTTGGCAAGTCTTCTTGTACCGACTAGTTATTCATTCCCTGAACTTCTTCTTTTGGCTGTTCAACTCTTAGTCGGTTCAAGTTGTTTCATCGACCGACTAGTTGATGAACTAGTCGGTCAGTGATCCTTTTTTGACCGAGTAGTCTGCTTCAGAATAGAGCCGTTGGAGCATTAAATGCCACGAATTTTGCTCTCTCTTTCCTCTATCCTATATATACTTGGAGTGCTGCATTCATAGCATTCATGGCTGATATTAATTGATCTTTAGAGAATCAAAGAGAAGCATTTAATCCTCATTCAAAGCTCTTTCATTTCTCACTTGAATCTCTCCCTCACTCTTATTTCAAAAGAGAGATTCATTGATTGTGAGCCTTCCAAGCCAAGAGCTTGATTCTAGGTCACCAACAACTTTCTTGCCCTCCATCGCTGATCAACATCTTGGAGCTAGGGTTTGGTGCATTCATCTTCCCCAAAATCCTCTTTGCCCTAAATCGTAAGTTTTACTCAAGGCATAGGTATTTTGTGGTAAGCATTTCTATTTCATTTACTTTGATATTGTAAATGTTTTACTCTCGGTTGTGAGAGTTTGTTTCTGATCCCGGGTTGTGGGAGTCACAATTACATTTGTGTATGATTTGATCTTGTAGAGGTTTCTACAAGTATTTCATAGTGCAAATTTGAGTTAGAGATTTCTAACTCAAGTATCCGGAGGGGATCCGGGTGGTTGGGACATAGGATCACCGGAAATACGTCGGGGAGACTTGGGTGGATCCGAACCCGTTATATCGTCTGTTTGCGATTGCATTTCTTTGTTGTCAATATTTACATTTCCGCATTGTTGGTTGAGTTTGCAAGATAATTAGGAATTATCTTCTTAATTATTTTAAAGTACTATTCACCCCCCCTCTAGTACTTGTGCAGTAGCTTCGTAGGGCATTACATTTGGTATCAGGGCCAAGTACCTAGCTATGTCTGCCAATGACAACAAGACCGTACGTCCACCTTCAGATTACAGCACCTTCAGAAACCGTGAAGGAGCTTCTTCGGTGATGGAAGGACACTCCTCGACTAGGCCTCCCTTCTTCAACGGTACCAACTATAGGTACTGGAAATGCCGGATGGAAACTTTCCTTCGGAGTGCTTCACTATGGAGAGCCACGTTGACGGAGTATGTCGAGCCCGAAGAAGAAGATTTCGCGAAGTGGACTACCGCGGAGGTCACCGCGGAGGTAAGCAATGCCAAGGCAATGAACACCTTGCAATGTGCTTTGGAGCCCGAGGACTTCAACAAGATATGCACATGTAAGAGTGCATATCAAATATAGAACTCCATCCTCATCTTGCATGAAGGAACGAGTAGGGTAAGAGACTCTAAACTCGTTGTTGTGAATAAAGATTACGAATTATTTCATATGCAACAGGGTGAGAAGATGAAGGAGTATTATGCTCGCTTCGTTGACATCACCAACGAATTGGAGGCTCTTGGTAAGATCTACACCCAAAAGGAGAAAGTCTCCAAGATAATAGATGGACTTCCTTCTTGTTGGGAGAAACGTACCTTCGCCATCGAGGAAGGTAACGATATGAGTAAGTATACGGTTATTCAACTAATGGGTACCTTAATGTCTTATGAGGTACGCAAGGATAGCAAACTAAAGTTGCAGGACAAGATGAAGTCCTACTTGAAGCAAGACGAGCCAAAGAAAAAGGCGATTGCGTTCAAGGCCGCTCCATCTACATCCACATCTACCGATGATGAAGACTCGGAAGACGAGTTGGACTTGGAATCGATTGCCCTCAAGGCAAAGAAGTTCAACCGGTTCTTCTGGAAAGGTAATTTCAAGAACAAATCTAAATTTAGTTCTTCTAACGCCTCCGCTCCTTTGTGCTTTAAATACAACAAGCCAGGACACATGAAAGCGGATTGTCCTCAAAACAAACACAAGGAGAAGTGGAAGGCGCCCAAGTTCGACAAGTCGAAGAAGTACAAGAAAGGGTACAAGAAAGGACTTGTCGGTACATTCACCGACTCCGACGAGGATTCCTCAAGTGGAGAGTCGGATGATGAGCAAGTGGAGCAAGCACACATGTGCTTCATGGCAAGAGAGGAACATGATTAAGGGTCTTCCTCCGATGATAGCGAGGATGAAGGCGACGATGAGGTAACTATGGATGACCTTAGACTAGCTAACGAACAAATATGGTCTAAGTATTCTAAATTAGTAAATAGATATACTAAGATAAAACATGAGTTAGCTAGCATCCAAACCTCGCCTAAACCTATCATCATCAACAACGACACCGTTGTTGAAGATTTGAGAAATGAGATTGTAAATCTCAAATCTCAACTTGAGCATGTTCACATTGAGGAATTGGATGAACATGAGATGGTGGATTTGATTTCTCAAAACTCAACTTTGAGTATCGAGAATGAGAATCTCAAGTCTCGTGTTTGTGTACTCACATCGCAAGTATCCACTTTGGATGCTTCTATGCTTTCTCTCACCGAGAAGTATGAGTGCACATTAGGCCGAATTAATAAATTCAATAAAGGTAAGGATCATTTGGATAAAATCCTAAATGACTTACTCCCGGCCAATCACCACATTGGCTTGGGGTATAAGATGGGAAATTCATCCAAGTCGTCTACTACCTTTGTTAGGCCAACTTCCGATGCCTCAACGAGTGGTAGCAAACACTCTATTGGTAGTTCATCTACCAATGGTGCTTCCACCTCGTACACATCCTCGTTTGGAAAGAAACCCACTTTGGGTGGACCTCCAAAGAAGGGTCATGCTTATATGTACACCAATACCATGCCACGTAGGAACACACATCCTACTTCACATGTTCACACATATGATGATTTTTATGCACCGCATCCACGGGCACGTGCACACCATGTGAGACACCCTCACGCACGTGTTCCTCCACATGCATATGTTCACCCACATCATCATATGAACAAATATCATCATGCACCATTTCATCATGTGCCATATGCCTATCCACGACATGCATCACGTAGAAATCAACAATGCATGCATGCTCCCAATAGGAATAGGGCTTCCAAAATCTTCACTATTTGGAGCCCGAAGGACACAAATATGGATGAAAAACAAGTTTACATGAGTTCTTATTTCATGAATGTAGTGCATAATGATGATTATGTTGGGAAGTCTACGTCCAATTGGACTTGGCTTCCAAAGGTCTAATCTTTTAGGACCCAATGATATTGGGTGCCATGATACGATATTTTCTATCTTTAGGTACTCAAGAAAAAAAAAGGAGCAACAAATCCAAATTTAGCTCCAAGAATAATTGTATACTCGATAGCAGGTGTTCAAAACAAATGACGGGTGACGCTCAATTGCTTTCCGGAGTGGTGCCCATTGCAAATGGAAACCGGGTAGTCTTTTAAGGCAACGAGATCGGAACCATCATAGGTGTTGGTAAAGTGGGTAATCCTTCTAAACCACTAATAAGTGATGTTTAACTTGTTAAAGGATTAAACCACAATCTTATTTCAATAAGCCAACTTTGTGACAAAGGTTATAAAGTTAGCTTTGCGAAATCAATGTGCCATATTTTAAGAAAAGATAATAATGAGTTATTGTTTTCCGGCACACGCCATAAGGATATATATATTCTAGATCTTCCAAGATCACATGAACAATGTCTCATTGCCAACACAAGTGAACAACACTTATGGCATCGACGTTTTGGTCATGTGAACTTTGGAACACTCTTTAAACTTTCCAAGTTAAATTCTTTTAGAGGCTTCCCTAAGCTTGTCTTTCAAAAGAAAAGCTTTTGTGACTCGTGTCAACGAGGCAAGCTTCCAAAATCGTCTTTTAAACCTAAGAAAAGCATTTCATCTAAGCGGCCTCTAGAGCTATTACATCTAGATCTTTTTGGGCCAACTAGAGTTGCTTCATTAGGAAATGCACGATATGGACTTGTCATCATTGATGACTTTTCTAGATTTACTTGGGTATTTTTCTTAAGTAATAAAAATGATGCTTTTGAAAACTTCACAATATTTGTTAAGAAAGTACAAAATCTCATTGGAACCACCATTGTCACTATTCGTAGTGATCATGGAGGGAAATTTGAGAATGAGTCTTTCTCAAATTTTTGTGATGAAATTGGTATTACTCACACCTTTTCCTTCCCTCGCGCACCTCCTCAAAATGGTGTTGTTGAGAGAAAGAATATGACGCTAGTGGAATGTGCTCGCACTATGCTTGATGATAGCCAACTTGGCCATCAATTTTGGGCGGAAGCGGTACATACCGCTTGCTATGTGTTTAATAGAATACTTTTGAGGCCCGGCACTAAACAAACTTGTTATGAATTGTTGTTTGGTAGATTGCCTCAAGTTAAACATTTTCGAGTTTTCGGCGCAAAATGTTTTATTAAAAACACGTATGGTAGTTTGGACAAGTTTGATCCAAGATCCGATGAGGGGATATTTCTTGGATATTCCTCCCGTAGCAAAGCCTACCGGATATACAACAAAAGAACCTCAACGATAAAGGAATCTCTTCATGTTTCATTTAATGAAGGTTTTGTCCCGACTAGAATTACTAATGATGATGACTCCATGGATGTCTTATGTGATTCAATTGGTAATTCTAATTCTATTTATTCTATTGATATTAACCATACTAATGAATCTTTTGAGAATGTTCCTAGTGATCAGGGAATTCCCAAATGGCTTCATACCGTTCGTGACCATCCTCATGAGCAAGTCATTGGCAATATCCTTGATAGTGTCAAGACGAGATCACAAGTCAACTACTTCACTCATTGTGCCTTTGCCTCCTCGATAGAGCCAACGAATATTAATGAAGCGTGCGAAGATAGTGCTTGGATCCTAGCCATGGAGGAGGAACTCATTCAATTCGAGAAAAATGAGGTTTGGGAGCTTGTTCCATTGCCATCGAAGAACCACACCGTTATAGGAACGAAGTGGATTTTCAAGAACACGACCGACGAAAACCAAATCGTCGTCCGGAACAAAGCTCGGTTAGTAGCTCAAGGCTATTGGTAAGAGGAAGGTATTGATTTCGAATAATCCTTTGCTCCGGTAGCTAGATTAGAATCCATTAGATTATTGTTATCTTTTGCATGCCATAAAGATTTTAAACTCTTTCAAATTGATGTAAAAAGTGCGTTTTTAAACGAAGATGTTGTTGAGGAAGTTTATGTTTCTCAACCTCCAGGTTTTATAAATGAAAAATTTTCAAATCACGTTTTCAAACTTAAGAAAGAACTTTACGGTTTGAGACAAGCTCCTCGAGCTTGGTATGACCGTTTAAAGAATTTTCTTTTGGATTTAGGTTTTAAAATGGGAGAAGTTGATTCTACATTATTTGTTAAGTATTCGAATAATGATATAATTTTAGTTCAAATTTATGTTGATGATATCATTTTCGGTGCTACTAACTTCACTCTTTGCGAAGAGGTTTCTAATGTGATGAAGGATCAATTTGAGATGAGCCACATGGGTGAGCTCAAATATTTCTTAGGTCTCCAAATTGCCAAATGAACGATGCAATCTTCATCCACCAAACCAAGTACACGGTGGAGTTGCTAAAGCGATTTGGAATGGAGAATGTCTCCGGGAAGAAGACTCCAATGAGCACGACTACACATCTTGATAAAGATACGGGTGGTAAAGATATAGACATTCGTCTATATCGAGGTATGATAGGTAGTTTATTATATCTTATCGCAAGTAGGCCCGATATTATGTTTGCTGTATGTGTATATGCTTGTTATCAGTCTCAACCTAAGGAATCTCACTTAGTAGCGGTAAAACGTATTTTCCGTTATTTAAGTTACACACTTGACTTTGGATTACTTTATCCAAAGTCTAGCACATATGAGTTAATCTCATATAGTGACGCAGATTAAGCGGGATGCAAATCCGACAGGAAAAGTACTAGTGGCACTTGCCATTTTATAGTAAATTCTATTGTCTCTTGGTTTTCCAAGAAGCAGAATTCCGTATCACTTTCAACCACCGAGGCGGAATATATTACCGCCGGTGCCGTGTGTTCTCAGGTTCTTTGGATGAGACACACTCTTAGAGACTTTGGTATAAACTGTGATACTTGCCCTATCATGGTGGACAACCAAAGTGCAATTTGTCTCTCTAAGAATCCGGTACACCATTCCCGTTCTAAACACATAGATGTCCGACACCATTTCTTAGATGATCATGTTGCTAAAAAGGACATCATATTAGTGTACGTTGAAACCCAGAAGCAAATCGCCGATATTTTCATGAAACCACTCAAGGAAGACTCCTTCGTGCGGTTGCGTCGAGAATTGGGGATTATGGGTGAATCCGAGATTTAGGATTCATATTTTGTTCAATAATCTTGCATCCTATTAAATTTCGTTTATATTTGCACATGCTAGATTTATTGGAATTTTCTGGATTTTTTGGTTGAATTTTCGGAATTTATGTTTGAATTATTCATGAACGTTGTATTTAAGATTTTCGATGTTTAATGGGGGTAGTATAATGATTAATGAGAGTATTACGATGTTTCGTCCAAGTGCGATTAGGAGAGAACTCAAAATTTCAAATTCTAAAATTTTTGAACTCTGTTAGTCGGTTCATGTTCATTGACCGACCGACTAGATTGCGTTCTAGTCGGTCAGTGAATGAACTTAGACCGACTAACTCATGCCCTAATTTTGGCTTCAGTTACTGTTTGCACTTAGTCTGTTCAAGCTCATTGGTCGACGACTAGATTGTCATCTAGTCGGTCAGCGATTGAACTGTGACCGACTAAATGCATCGGGAACTGCTTGGTCTTTTCGACTTTCAATCGATTTTTTAGCCCTGCACCGATTATTTTCCATTCTAGTCGGTGTGAAAATCTCTTCTAAGCCAAAAACCCCCGAAAACCCCTTCGACTTCTCCTCTCCTCCGTCGATTGCGTCAGTTTTTCGGCCGTTTTCCAACTTGCCCTAGCCGTCGATCTCCTCTCTCCTCCTCCTAGGGTAACTCTATCACTCCCTCTAAGCTTTTAGACCTAGGTTTCAATCCGATTTCAGTTCGTTTCCTAGGGTTTGTGTTAGGGTTTAGCTATCGTTTGTGTCGATCTTGTGTCGATTGTGCGTGTCTTGTCTCGCTTATGGAAAAGACACGTATCCCGATCGAACCCTCGCGTCCGTCACCCATGACCGTCGAATCTCCATCTACGGACCCCCCGCAACCTAAACGCCGATCAAAATCGACCCATCCATCGTCTTCCTCACCTCCTCTTAAGAAGAAGAGGATGGTGATCGCCAAGCCTAGATCTCAGCCCAAGCCTAGGAAACAGCCAGTGTCTCCAGCTTCATTCCGTGCTCCCACTCCTCCCGATGATTATGACACGGAATATATTCTAGAGACCGAGCACACCGCTCGGGATCCTACTCCTCCACCCCGATCTAGCACTCGTCAGCCTAAGGGGCAGGCTCGTCAGCCTAAGGGGCAGGCTCCCATGCCAGTTGGCGGTGTCGATATATCGCTATGTCACGATGACCCGATGTGTCTCGCGGCATACAACCGTATCGAACACTGTCCACTGTTATTGGAGCATTTCGTTCAGTTCTCCGACTTCCCTCATCTAGCCGATCTTCTTTCTTCTAGTGGCCTTATCGATTATCTTCGCCATGACCCTAAGGCAAATCCACACCCGTACCCCCGTCTAGTCAAGCTATTCTATGCGAACCGTGTTCGCGGTCAGTACGACGAGACCCATTCCATTGAGACGACTGTCTTGGGGACACAGATTGTCCTCACGGCAGAAATCTTAGGGGATTTGATAGGTGTCTCCTCGTCTGGCCTTCTTCCTTCCGATATCTCTGTCGATGACATTTCTGATCTTGACCAGGCCATGCTCTCCGAGATATTCCATGTCATCCCTCCCGCCATGATTGGCGTCCCATCCAAGTCTTTTAAGCCGAATGCCTGGGTTCTAAATCTTATCTTGAAGTCGTGCCTCCTTCCGAAGTACGGCTCATCTAGCTTACCCTCCCAGCCATTCCTCAAACTCATTTACGCTATTTTCATGGGGAGCGAGATCAATTGGGCACGGATTATTCTTGACAAGATGGACTCCTTCGAATGTATTCAAAAGTCCACCAAGTTAGCCCACATTCCATACCCCTGCCTATTGACTCTCGTCTTCCGTCACTTCCAGGTCCCTCTCCCTCCCGATGATGAGCATCCCCTTGGTCCCCTTCTGAATTCGACGGCCGTCAAGAAGACTCTTGCGGCTCTTCGCCATGTTCAGAGGACGACACCTTCAGCCTCTGATTCAGTTGCTACTCCTGCTCCTTCTCCTACTCTTGCTGAGCTTACACGTTCTTTGAGACGTGTGGAGTCTCGTTGTGCTCGTTCTGAGGAGATGCTCGCTCGCATCTGCTCTCGCATGGGCATTGAGATTCCTCTGTCGGTTTCTGACGACGAGGAGATGGATGATGCTGAGCTCGAGGAGCTTATTGGTTCTGCTGCTCGTGCCCCAGAGGGTACGTCTGCTGCTGATGCTACTTCTGTCGGTGCCCCTGAGAGAACACCTGTTGCCACCATTCCTCTGGTGGATACTTCGTCTGGTGCTCCTGAGGCCACTCCCGTTGCGACTGTGGACACTCCTGCTAACCCAGTGACCACCACTCCCTCTGCAGAGCTTGCTGCTGCTGCAGATCCTCCCTCCGCCTCCTAAGCTTGCTTGGAGGACTCTCCCTATGCACTTTGGATGATATATCTTGTAGTGAGAGTGTGGGTTAGGATAACTTGGGTGGTTATGACATTTTGATGTATTTTTGATGTTTTGATGCTACACTTCTGATGTAAGTTCATTTTAATGTCTGGTGTGACATATGTTGTATGCTGTGAGATATGATGTATTTTGTGCTTCGATCTGAGGATCGCTTATTATGTATGTTGTCAGATGTATCAATTTTGTTATATATATATATATATATATATATATATATATATATATATTTATTTATATACATCGTGTTGACATTTACCTCTTTTGTGCACATTATATTTTTTGTCTCTGATGTTGACTTCGTCGCTCGACGATTACTCTTGAATTTATAGAAATTATTTCTATGGAAACATAGAATTGTTTTCCGTGCACTTAATTCATCAAGAATGTTGATATTGGAGAGTATATTCCATAACTCAATTCGTAAATTTAATTTGAGTTTTGACGATTTTATTTTCCGATTCTCGACTATGGTCTTGTTGGCACACTTTGATTTAATTCGTATTTTTCCTTGGTTTCATTTGGACCGTGGTCGTATTCTACGACTCCCGTGCTTTTATTTGAAGCCATTGTTGTTGTCGCTGATCTCCTCCCGCTCTTTTTACTAATGCCAAAGGGGGAGAGAATTAATAATAATGATGTGCTAAATGATAATTCAAAGCAATTTACCAAGAATCTAATTTGATATGTTAGATTCAGGGGGAGTTAAGATATAAAAATGGATTTCAAATCCTAAATTTCTATAATTGGATTCTCATTTTTTACTTTCCTCGTCTGCTTGATGCGTATGATTATTATTTAATTTGGAACTAACGTGTCAGCAATGCAGGGGGAGTAAGTAAATTTCATTTGAATCATTATTTTTGATTATTATTTATGTTGGTTTGTCATCACCAAAAAGGGGAAGAATGTTGAGTATTGATTCCTCGGATTTGGTTTTGATGATGAACAAACATAAATATCGTGAACTAACTCTTTGTGAGCGCAGTTATGGATATCGTCGCCAAATTTCTATGAACATTTAAAGCGACATCTCACGACTTCTCAAAGCGCGTGATCGTGTGCCTAAAGCTTCGTTGAAGCTCAAGGACCTTTATTGAAGTCATGAAGATTCGATTGAAGCTTTTGAAGACGGTTCGTCAAGTTTTATTTATAGTCTTCTAGCTTCATTTCGTAGATTGTTAAGCCTTGAGTAGGTCTTACGTTTTAATCTTCATAACGCTCATATCTTAGAGCTAGGATCTTAGTAGAAGTCCATAGAAAATTTCTCGAAGCTTCGCGCTTCGATTCGCTACTTCTTGTGCATGTTAGTTGGTTCAAGAAGAAGAACCAATCGACTAGATGGCAATCTAGTCGATCAGTAAAGCTTCTTGAACCGACTAGAATGCCTTCTCATTTCTAGCTCACTTACTGTTTACAGTTAGTCGGTCAAAGAAGGTTCACCGACCGACTAGTTGTGAAACTAGTCGGTTAGGAATCCTTCTTAGACCAACTAGTTGAGCTTCTACTGTACAGCCTAAGCTACTGTTTATCGTTAGTCGGTCAAAGTACATTTGTCGACCGACTAGTTGATAAACTAGTCGGTCAGCATTTGCTCTTAGACCGACTAATTCATCTTGAGTTCAGCCTTCACTATTTCACCTGTTAGTCGGTCAAAGTTGACTCACCGACCGACTAGTTGTGAAACTAGTCGGTTGGCAAGTCTTCTTGGACCGACTAGTTATTCATTCCCTGAACTTCTTCTTTTGGCTGTTCACCTCTTAGTCGGTTCATGTTGTTTCACCGACCGACTAGTTGATGAACTAGTCGGTCAGTGATCCTTCTTTGACCGACTAGTCTGCTTCAGAATAGAGCCGTTGGAGCATTAAATGCCACGAATTTTGCTCTCTCTTTCCTCTATCCTATATATACTTGGAGTGCTGCATTCATAGCATTCAAGGCTGATATTAATTGATCTTTAGAGAATCAAAGAGAAGCATTTAATCCTCATTTAAAGCTCTTTCATTTCTCACTTGAATCTCTCCCTCACTCTTATTTCAAAAGAGAGATTCATTGATTGTGAGCCTTCCAAGCCAAGAGCTTGATTCTAGGTCACCAACAACTTCCTAGCCCTCCATCACTGATCAACATCTTGGAGCTAGGGTTTGGTGCCTTCATCTTCCCCAAAATCCTCTTTGCCCTAAATCGTAAGTTTTACTCAAGGCATAGGTATTTTGTGGTAAGCATTTCTATTTCATTTACTTTGATATTGTACGTGTTTTACTCTCGGTTGTGAGAGTTTGTTTGTGATCCAAGGTTGTGGGAGTCACAATTTCATGTGTATATGATTTGATCTTGTAGAGGTTTCTACAAGTATTTCATAGTGCAAATTTGAGTTAGAGGTTTCTAACTCAAGTATCCGGAGGGGATCCGGATGGTTGGGACGTAGGATCACCGGGAACAAGTCGGAGAGACTTGGGTGGATCCGAACCGGTTATATCGTCTATTTACGATTGCATTTCTTTGTTAACAATATTTACATTTCCGCATTGTTGGTTGAGTTTGCAAGATAATTAGGAATTATCTTCTTAATTATTTTAAAGTACTATTCACCCCCCTCTAGTACTTGTGCAGTAGCTTCGTAGGGCATTACAGATAGCTTGTCCACTTTCTCAATCCAATGCATGCCACCGGCTTTGGTGTCGCACGCTCATCACTCCACCTCTCATTGTTGGATGCCATGTTCTCTAAGATAGTTCTGACATCCACTTCATTTCTCGATATGAAAGATCCACCCACTACGACATCCATAGAGGACTTCAAATCGTCCAGTCCATTATAGAATAGTTTGATGATCTTCCAACAGGGGAGCTCATGGTGAGGTCACTTGCTTTGCATTTCTTTGTACCTCACCAACGCTTCATGTATCGACTCATGGCTAGCTTAGGAGAAAGAGGAGATATCACTCCTCAGCTTCATCGTCTTCCCCGGAGAAAAGAACTTGTTCAAGAATGCATTCGAAAGCCGCTCCCAAGTAGTGAATGTGTTGGGGTCCTTGCCCCTTAGCCATTGATTCGCTTTATCCCGTAGAGAGAACGAGAATAACCTTAACCGAATGGCCTCTGTTGGTACGTCCTTGATCTTAAATGTCTCACACATCTCCAAGAAAGAGTCTAAGTGCTCGATGGGATTCTCCATGGGAGCTCCAGAAAATTGGTCTTGTTGAATTCAAGCCACAAGTGATGGCTTCAACTCAAATTTTCGGTTGTAATGGCCGGAGGTTGAATGCTGGATGTAGACCCAATAGACGGCATCGAATATTCGAGCAAAGACTTTGGAGGAGTGACGGTTCCTGCCATGGCGGCAAATTCTTCTCTTCTTCTTCTTCTTTCTATGTTCAAACGCCTCACTGTAGCGTTGATCTCAAGATCCAAAGGAACTAAATTGTCGAGACTCCTTGAGGTCCTGCGCATGTAAAATTAAGATATACCGTGAAGCACGTATGGTATGATACAAAATAAAAACAAATAAAAATAAAAATGTAGAATGTGAAAATGATTACAGGGTGAGGATGTGAGCTAGTCTCAAGGATAACAAGGTCCTAAGTGTAATAAGCACGGTGCCTCCTCGGCAACGGTGCCATAAAGCTTGACCGCCCGCCCGTTTGACACACAACTGGGACGGGGATACCAGAATTAGAATTTATAAACCGCAAGCGCACGATGTCGAAGTGTGGTTTGGGGGTCAATCACGGGGAGGCATGTGTTGTACTTGCAAACATTCAGGAACCGGATCACTCGGTGGATAAGCCAGCCTATTCTTGATTGGCTGTCACGATTGTAAACTAATAGAATATATGTAAAAGATAAAAAGGTAACCTAGGACTTTGGCTTCCGCCCTAATCATGGATTCTCACTATTACGGTCGAAGGATAGGAATATGACCGAATGCTAGGGTTTGGCGGTGAGATGTTGCCTCTAAAAGTGGTACCTAGCGTCCCATGGGCTCGATATTTCGGTCGATGCCCAGGATGATACGCTAGGTCTACCCGGCTTCAGACGGTGTGCATTCCCATGTTCAATACCATCCGACTTCTGGAGTACTAAGTTCGCAACGATCGCTCCCAACATTTCGTCCAAGCCATTCCCTCGTGCAAGGACTCAATGTCAACGCTATGGGGTGAGCTATGGCTAGAGAAATGAAACTCCCGTTTTATGTCCTCTTGGCCCAACGGTCAAAGGCGGTCTTTTTCCCGCCGATGACAATGAATGCCCCCGCGTAACCATAAAAATCCCTAGATCCAATCAGGTCCATAGACCTATGGCCATTCTAGGAAGAACCCACGAAGGTGCTTCCACCATTGTCCTTGATTGAAGAACTACTCACTAAACATGGTAGCAAATGCAATAACAGCAGATATTGTCATCAGAATTTAAATCAAGCAATTGTTCACCGTAGCAAATAGAAGCATAAACACAATATCAAAATTTGAGAACGATCAAGGAACTTACACTAAGTGTTAAATTGAAGCAGCTGAAAAATCCCTTGAAACAGCTTATAAAGTGGGGACTTCGTTTCTGGAAAACCCTAGCACTATTTATACAAGTGGACAAGATGCCAGTGAATATTCCCACAAAAAGACAAAAACAGACACTCACCAGATCGGGTGAGACTTCACCCGATCGGGTGAAACGATGGAAGAATATGTCTTCAGCTCTAATAAATCTCACCCGATCACTAAACCGATCGGGTGAGTCTTGGATTTCTTGAGCTTGGGAAGCAGCAGCTGCTGACCCGATAGGTTGAAAGTGCCGACCCGATCGGGTCACAATACATAACCCGATCGGTTGACAAGTCAACCGACCGGGTGGGCTTTGGCCTTTACAACTGCACTCTGTTATACATCCACCCGATCACTGAACCGATCGGGTGGAACTGTCTCTTCTTCAGGACTGACACAGGCTGCATGACCTGATCGGGTGGCTGTTTCGTCCCATCGGTTGAGAGCTGATACATAGCCATCTTTAACGAATGGCTTTTGGGATCTCGTGCGACACTTTCCGTTGCTCCGGGGACTCATGATGTTGGCCATATATGTCCCATGCGCTAGCAATGCCCTACAAATGCACATACACTCAATGAAAGTAAAAAGAAACTAAAAACACAAAGAAACGGATACGAAATAACGAAAATCGACGGAAAACAATGGAGAAGACGTGCGTGAATATATAAAATAAAAATGCACGTCACTTA
This sequence comes from Scilla litardierei, assembly GCA_030789695.1. NCBI lineage: Eukaryota > Viridiplantae > Streptophyta > Magnoliopsida > Asparagales > Asparagaceae > Scilla > Scilla litardierei. The sequence goes on along the minus strand of JAULAV010006964.1, from coordinate 21,381 downwards.
CATTTTCTATCGCACGATTGTTGAGGGGGTTGGTTGTTGGTGACAACTCTCTCTTGTGCCCGTGAGGTGTTTGGTTTTGTGCGCCAGTGTGTACCTATCCTAGGTGCTGGGGAGATGCACAGGCAACCAACAAGTGGTATCAAAGCTTCCGGTTTGCGAAGAAGTGTAGTACCATGAAGGCGTCTTGCTCATGTGAGGAGACGATCGGGTGTTCATATGAAGTAGAGAGGCTAAATGGCCGAGAAAACTTTGGTCCGTGGCGACAAAAGATGGTGGATTTTTTGAAGCACCAGGGATTTTACGGTGCCGTATATGATACGGGCATGCCATGTAAGGCAAAGGTGTATGATAAGCGAATGCTGGAGCTTAAAGCCCTCGGCGAGATCATGTAATCCTTGGAGGATGAGATCCTTAAGCAATTTGCCGATGTTGAGGTCGTGAGCGACCTATGGAGGATGCTTAAAGCTCGGTACTCGACCAAGACACCAATCGGACAAAGGTTGCAATTATGGCAACGCTTATGTACTCACAGGATGAAAAGGGGAATCTCGTTGTGGAACCATGTTGGTGAGATAGACCGTATAGTAATGGACCTACGTGAATTGGAAAGTGTGATAAAGGACGAGCAACATGCCATGGCACTATTGTGTTCTCTGGCTCGAGTGTATTCCAAGTATGTAGGCTCGATGTTAAATGGCCGAGACTCACTCACGTTGGATGAGATGAAGTTTGCATTGCATACGGAGGATCTCGAATGTTTGGTGGATAGTGACATCGATGGTTGTGAGGTACCCAATGTCATCTAGGGTCTCCAATAAGGCGGGCCCACTCCAAGATCCAAGACGGGTCGTTCCAAGAGCTGGAATCGGCGGCAGTGGCGACGGTCCAAGTCAAGGGACCGTAGTGACAACAAAAGCTTTCTATGTAAGGAAAGAGGGCATTGGAAGAGGGATTGCCCGAGGTTGAAAGTGAGGACGTCGATTGGAATTATGGAAGATGTTGCTCAGATTTCGAATCATGTTGAAGCATGAGACGGGATGTTTTCTGACAAGGATGATTGCTCAATATTTGTGGCATACTCTGTGGGAGAAGCACAATGTTCGTGGCTATTGGACTCGGGGTGTTCATTCCATATGACTCCGTATCGGAGTGCGTTCGACTCAAACATTCCATGCATTGGAGAGCGGATTCTCGTAGGAAATGGTATGGAGTGCGAGTAGGTTGGGAGTGGCACGGTCAGTTCAGGATGCACGATGGCATCGTCCGTGTGTTTGATGGCGTCAGACATATTCCAGATCTTTGTAGTGGCTTGAAATCGATAGGAGATTTGACCGGAATGGGCTACAGGGCAGTGATCGAGGAGGATCGACAGCGTATTTCTCGAGGATGCCTGGTTGTCATGAGGGGGAAGAAGCGTGGAAACTTGTATGTGCTCGATGGGCATATAGTAGTAGGCGAGACTGACAAATTACAGGAGTCCGATAGTGGAGATCCAGCGAGACTATGGCATCTCAGATTTGGGCATGCTAACGAGCAGGGCCTTGACATTCTTTAGAGGAGGAGTGTGTTTGGAGGTGATCGTGGTTTTGAGTCTTGCAGTGACTGTGGTGCAGAGCAGCCGAGGCAAGTGCAGTTTAGGACAGTTGTTAGACACAGTAGGGATACCCTAGAGTGCGTCTACGCTGGTGTATGGAGTCCATGTCTAGTTCCTTCCCTGGAAGGCGCGGGATACTTCGCGGCCTTCATAGATGACTTCTCGAGGAGAGTCATGGTTACTCTCATGAGATCTCGGGAGGAGATCCATGAGAAGGTGCGGCTATGGAGGAGCGTAGTTGAGAGGCTGATGGGTAGACCCGTAGGTAAGCTCTGTACTAACGATGTAGAGATATGAGATGTTTGCAAGTCAGAGGGGATCGTGTGCCGTTACACCATTCCTAATGAAGACCCTCATAGTGGCGTAGCAGACAATATGATCAGGATGTTGGTAGAGCAGACATGGGGGCTACTGAGACCATCTGGCCTTCCTAGGGAATTATAGGCGGAGACCCTTACTACTGCAGCATACCTCATCAACCGAACACCGTCACTAGATGCATTTAGTTCTATTCCCGAGGAGTTATGGACGGGTAGAGTCATTGATTTCTCGCACTTGCGTACATTTGGATGTCCTGTGTGGCCACACGAGAGGGACGATGACGATGTAGGACAGTGCAAGCATGATTGTGTCCTACTTGGGTATGTTGGTGTGGGTGCGAGAGGGTACATGTTATGGTGTCCTAGTACTCGCGAGGTGATTGTCAGACGACATGTCATGATTGACGAGTCTGCAGTGCTTAGGGTGGAACAGACTCATGATGGTGTGCAGAGAACAGAGGACAGCCCTGTCCATTGAGAGGATGAGGTGTTTCAGATACAGACTCATGCATGTGATCAGACACGTGTGCAGATGGACAAGGTGTAGAGTTCATCCGATGTGGTCAGTGTCAGTGATCAGCCAACATCTCACGATGTATCTCCAGGTTTAGTTTAGTTGGAGGAGCAAAGGACATCGGTCTATGAGGATGCGTTGTAGTCGATCGTCATATCGATGCAGTCAGTTGCAGTGTGTGTGGAGACAGAGGTCTCTCACAGTTCTAGCGTGCACGTTTTGGGTGCTCTTGAGGAGACCCAGCATGCTGAGATGTGCCGCTTTAGCTTCGAGGTAGAACCGTCGATCTACAGAGGAGTAGGACAGTTGGTTCCCATGCCGATGCCAGAGGTTGCAATGGGTGAGGAGACGGAGGTCTCTTACGTTTCTAGCACACATGTGTTGGTTGCTTCTGAAGAGGACCAGCGTGTCGAGGTGTGCAGCTTCAGCTTCAGGGTAGAGAGGTCTTCTGAGGAGCTTGACATCAGGGTAGAGCATTCGTAGTGCATGGTAGAGCAGTCTTCACGGTATGGGCACATGCAATATGATCACTCCGTATTTTACACCTTTTTTCTGCATGTTTGCATGCCATTTAGATCGCTCAAATCGTGTATTTCACGTTTATTCGGCAATATTGCGATGATTTTTATGATTTGTTGTTTTTGTCGTATTTCAGGAGATTTGGAGCGATTTAGAGTGATTCTGAGATGCACCCACTCCGGAGTGTCACCGACGACTCTCTTGGGGGGTATTTTGCTATTGGAGAGGAGTGGAAGGAGAAAGAATATCGTAGGAGCGACGAGGAGGCGAAAATATGAAGTTTGGGCACTTTGAGCATTTCACTCGGCCGAGTGAAGGAGTCAATCGGCCGACCATAGGAAGCCTGCTCGGCCGGCCAGATCGGACACGCAACAGAGCAATATCAGCGTGCACTCGGCCGAGCATCACCATGCCACTCGGCCGAGCACCGAGTCACCCCTCGCCCGAGTGGAGCCAAGACGACGGCAACAAAAGATGCCAAACTCTCTGTTTTTCGTCTGTACAGGCCCGATGACTGACTCGGTCGAGTGGAGAAAGACGGTCCACCCGAGTGACAACCGACTTCTGCCCGAGTGACTAAAGGCCGTCCGCCTGAGTGACCTCCGAGGAGACGACCCCCCGAGGCCCCCAACTCTCTGTTTCTGTACAGGGTTCGTCACTCGGCCGAGTGACATTTATCACTCGGCCGAGTGAGCCGCGCTTCCTGAAGCGTAAACTGCGGATTTGAGGCTGCGCAGAGGCATTTTCGTCAGGGTTTTTTGGGCGATTTTGGGGGGTATTTAACCCCAGTTTTTAACCTAGTTTGGGGAGCCTTTTTCAGAACTTTTGCAGCCTTTTTAGATTAACTTTTTAGGGATTAGATTGAGCTTTTAGAGAGGAGAGAAAAGGGAGATTTTGTTGGATGCTATCTTGTTCTTCATTGGTTTGTATCTCTATCCCTCAAAATCTCCATTTTTATTGATTTGTTGAATATTGCTATGAATTCCATTCATTTTACTTGTGAATTTATATTGCATTCTATTATGAATTGTGAGTAGTTCATCGTCTTAGGGCGTAGGGATGAACCCTACGAGCCCAATTTCGAATTTGTGATGAATTGGTGAAACTATTGTTAGGATTGATTAAGGTTAGTTTGGGATCGTTATAAAACGAATATCTAGGGATTCATACCGATTGGGATTTGCAAGAGATTGGATCCCAATTCGATAGGAAGCCCTAGATATTCGAATTGGGTTGAAATTGAATTTATCTGGAATCGGTTTGCAAGAGATTGGACCGAAGCTAGGGTTTTCGATTGCAACTCTATACCAATACCCGTTTGCAAGAGATTGGACGGGTAGGAACTATCCCAACCTAGGTCGTAGCTCGAGTTTGCACAAGAGTGGGCTCGAGATACGATTGAACGATGATGTTGTTCTTCACGCTAGCTTGCCTAGGTTAGGGTTTGCAAGAGATTGGACCCTACCCTAGGTTTGCTATAGACCGGCAATAGCGCGAGAGCGTGAGCTTGGTTCCATATCTAGTTGCAAGTAGTCCACCCAAGTTTCAAGTTTAGCAACTGTGAAACCTACGAATCACAATGATGAGATACGGCAAGTAGCGGGGATTCCCTATCCCCTAAGCGTCTTTATTAATTTGTTATTCCTTTATTACATTTGAACGACTATAACCGCATATTTGCGAACATTTCCTGACTTTTCCTATAGCCAGGTGACCGAAGAAGACACTGTTATTAGGCCTCCCTGTGTTCGATACTCGCTCGCCGCAACACCGTACGCTTGCGGTAAGACTACAGTGTCACCGCTCCAGGACGTGTATCCGGGGCGCGATCAAGTTTTTGGCGCCGTTGCCGGGGAGGCAATAGTGTTTGATTCCTATAACCTAGCTATTTTTCTTTTTTGTTCTATTATTTCTATATTTATTTTACCCTTCCGTTGTGCTAACTATTTTTTTGAAACTCTGTTTTCCCTTGCATGTACACGAGATCCTCGGCGAACCCCGAAGAGATACTATACAATCCAGAGATCGAGCGTACATTGAGGAGGATCCGAGCAGAGAGGAGACCCGTTACGGAAGGAAATTTTATGACCCATCCTGAGACCCCCGAAGAATTGGCGACGCGAATGGCAAGGATTATTTCCATAAGAGATAGGCTTTGGCCTAAGACTTCTTCCACGACCTCGTCCATAGCCATGCTGGAGTTGGCGGCCGACAAAAATTTTGAGTTGAAGACCGGATTTGTGGTCCTTATGCAACAAGATCCTTTTAATGGAAACTCCCATGAAAACCCTCATTACCACATCCAGCTCTTCCTATCAAAGTGTGCCACCTTCCAAATGCCGGGCGTCTCCGTGGATGCTATCAGAATGCGCATCTTCCCTTTCACACTCAAGGACAAGGCATTATATTGGTTGAGGACGCAAGCTGAAGGAATCTTCACCACTTGGGATGAGTTGGTGAGTGCCTTCGTCGACAAATTTTACCCGCCCTCGAAGACGGTGAAGATAAGAAGTGCTCTCCTGTCCTTCAAGCAAGGACCACAAGAGACTCTCTATGAAGCATGGGAGCGCTTCAAGGACTTGCAACATCAATGCCCCCATCATATCATTGAGGATTGGGATCTTGTCCATAGATTTTACAATGGACTCCAACCGGGGACGAAGCAGATTATTGATGCCACGGTAAATGGAGCCATTTTGTCGAAGACTCCCGATGAAGCTACGGCCTTGCTCGAGGAGATGGCCTCGAACAACCAACAATGGGGAGACGAGCGAGGACATTCTGCATCCTCCTTGAAGCCCACAAGTATCTATGAGGCCAAGGCCATGGCAGAGCTTTCTAGCAAGTTTGATTCTCTCCACAAGGTTATGGAGAGATTGGAGAAATTCATTACAGAGCCTCAAGGAGCCCCGCCTACATCCACGCCGACAAATCATATGAGCGATTGGCAAGACCAATCCCAATCCATATATGTGGGAGGAGAACAAGGAGAAGGAGCTTTGGAGCAAGTTCAATACGTCGCGGGGAATTCTGGATATTGGGCCAATCCGGCCGCTAGAAACCATCCGGGTTTCTCATATGCCAATAATGATGGTGCATTGAACCCCCCGCCACAACAACCTCCTCAAGCTCGGTCTCCACCACCACCACAACTGAATTATCCACAAAGGGGGCCACCGCAACAAAATTTCCCACCGAGGCAACAAGTGGGACCTTATAGGCCACCCGGGTATAATCAAGGGTGGAGAAACCCCAACCCACCGCAAGCTCAACCACGTCCGGATTTTGAAGCTATGGTGGATGAGTTTATGGCGGAACAAAGAAAGATCAATGCCACATTGAAGGCGGGACAAGATTCTCTCGCCACCGTCGTCGCTCAAATTGGGGAGCAACTTGCGTTGCTCAATAAAAACAATCAACAATTGCCGGCCCAACCCGAGCCGAATCCACGGGGCAACACCGGCCATATCAATGCGGTCATTGCGGTTACCACAAGAGGAGGGAAGGATACCACTCCCCACATGATTCAAGTCAAGGAGCCCGTGGTGGAAATTCTACAAGAGAGCAAGCCGGCAATTGAAGTTGAAAAAGAAAAGGAGCCGCGAGGGGAAGTGAAGTCTAGAGAGGAAGAGCTTATTGATGAGCGCCGATTTATGCCACCGGTACCCTTCCCTCAACGGCTAGCTAGAGCCAAGATGGAGAAACGGCAAGCCAAGTTTCTCGAGTATTTGAGAGGGGTGAGCCTCAATATCCCCTTCCTCGACGCTATAGTGGAAATCCCATCTTACGCCAAGTTCTTAAAGGACTTGATCACGAGAAAGAAGAGGAAGGAGAAGATCATGCTCGCGGAGGTAGGGACTTGGTTCACAAAGAGAGAGAAGGAGCCCGCCAAATTTAAAGATCCAGGAAGTTTCCGGATTCCTTGCACTCTAGGCGGCGTCCCCCTACAAAAAGCATTGGTAGATTTTGGGGCTAGTGTTAGCCTCATGCCTCTCTCCATGTTCCGGAAGTTGAACACCGGCACGGATTTAAAGCCTACCGACATGTGGATTCAACTAGCGGACGGGAGGATTACAAGACCGGTTGGGATCGCGAAGGACATCCCACTCCAAGTTCAGGGAGGCATATGTTTGCCATGCGATTTCGTGATAATGGACATCAAGGAGGAGGGCGATACATCACTCATACTCGGACGCCCATTCCTCGCCACCGCCGGTGTCATCGTTAATGTGCGGGAGGGGACCCTTACCTTGAATGTCGGCAACATCAAAGTGGAGCTCCATATACCGAAGGCAATGAAGCACATGCCGTACCACGAGGAGCTTGATTACATGGACCTCCTTGATGAGGTCATCGAAGAGGCGATATCCCACTCCATCGGCGCACCCCACGAAGATAGCTTCGAAGAAGGCCTAGATTTGGCCGAGGAAGAGAAGATGGATCACTCCCCTGATATCTCCATGGCGATTGATGATGGTGACGCTGATGTGGCAAGAATACGGGAGCTCTGCAAGCTCTCGAAGTTGAGGACTCCGAAGAAAGCTCCACCGAAACGACGATCGGTGTCACAGGCAAAGAGGAAGACCGGAGCAAGCTCTAGCTTGGGGGAGCCACCCCCCAACATTGCCCATGATGAAGGGGCACTGAGGAAGACCTCACACCACCATGATCCAAATCCGAATGGTCTTCCAAGCAAGTTCGATGGGTGCATCTCGTATGCACCCAACATCTAGCGTTAATTGAAAATCAAAAGGGGTTGAGCTCGAGACCTTAAACGAGCGCTTGACGGGAGGCAACCCGACGGTTATCGCAATTTTTCTATTTTGGTTTTTATTTTGGTTTTAGACTTTATTAGTGTTTTTGAGTCGTTTGCCCGAAATTTTTGACAACGGGTCCTATTTTCTTTGACAGGAGAGGAGAACGGGATATCTATCATATAGAGGATGACTAAGGCGAAGAGGAGCACTCCAGGAACGTGCTCGAGGCTTAGGAGAAGGAAGAAATCAACTGGAGAAAGAAAAACAGAGATTAGAGCCAAAACGGAGCATCACAGCAGAAAACAGGGCCTCACTCGGCCGAGTACCATAGCCACTCGGCCGATCAACCAACATCGTCTGCCAGAGTGGTGCACCAACGAGGGAAGTCTGCTGCACCCAACTCTCTGTTCTTTTTTCGATTTCAGTATAAATTGCCACTCGGCCGAGTATATATCTTCACTCGGCCGAGTGAAACTGATACGCTCCTAGGGTGAGAATTGTCGAGTAGCTTGTGCCACTCGGCCGAATGGACTTTTTCCACTCGGCCGAGGGTGGGAAAGCCGCTCAGCCGAGTCGTATGAGGGGAGGAGTTTTAAAAAATATTTTTCGTTACGATCACTCGGCCGAGTGACACTGTCACTCGGCCGACTCGTAACCTCTCCAATATAAGGCGCAGCGGGTCGGCGCGGAATTCGAAATGCCAAAATCTCCCCAAATCGCCCGAACCCCATGCGACCACTGCTCCCTCGCCCACTGCGACCTCTCACTCGCTCGACCGCCGCGCTCGTCGGTCCGACCGCTGAGCCATCACCGGCCGACATCGACCACCGACCACCCTCACCGCCGACGACTCCCTCGCCGCCGGCGACTCCCTCGCCGCCGGTCGACCTCCGGTAACCCCAATTTCGCCACATTTCTCAAATTTCTCCTATTTTTCGACGATCCGTGCACCTATCGAGCCCCTACTTCAAATTAATTTTATTATCTATCTATTATACCCCTAACCCCCCATGTATTTCGAATTTTACATGCTGATATCGCTGTTTTATGTGTAGGCTATCTTGGGGAGCTTAGGGGAGCTTCCGGGCACGCTATTGGCTTAGTGGAGGCGGCGTCTTCGCACGCATCCGCTGTTTTGCTCTTGTGGCGTGTTCAGGTACCTTCGTTCCATTATTTTTGACACGCCGCATTTTATATTCGTTGGGTGATCACTCAGGGCACACATGCCGCCCCGTACACGGCCACGCACTAGGAGAGCTTCCGCCAAGCGGAAGCGGCCGGATGAGCCCGGCCCCTCCCATGAGATGGAGGACTCTCCTCCACCTACACCACCTCACCCCACACAGCCACAGCCTGCCAATCCAGTCGACCCACAGCCACAGCCAGCCGAGCACATCCACCCACAGCCACCACCGGCTCCTATCGTCGGGCCGCTGGGTATTACGTTACGAGACGACGCACATCGCGTCGCTTTTGAGCGTATCGCCCAGTGCTCGATAGTGCCCTCCAGGTTCGCACACCTTGTTGACCTAGACTGCCTGGGGGTACTCGAGGGGATGCTCACGTTGTACGACAACATGGGTTGGCGAGATTTTCTTTCCGTGTCGGTGGACACCTACGTCCGTCTGACACTCGAGGTACTTAGCTCGATCGCCCAGACCGCTGAGGGATACTCCTTTCGACTTATGGATCGAGAGTGTCAGATCACTCTCGATATGCTTCGAGCGTTCTTTCAGTGGCCCGCAGTCCCCACACCCGACCGAGCCTACGCCCCCACACACATCCCTCCCCCATCCTTCGATTCACACGCCTTCTGGGCCAGGATCACAGGTTTACCTCAGGCCTTTGACCTAGTAGGGCCAAGGCCTCGACCATAGTCCACCCCTGCCTCCGCATAGCACAGCGCCTTATGGTGACCACCTTTCTGGTGAGGTACGAGCCTGGGACGATGTCGACGCCTGAGATCTATATGCGCTACGCGATGACTTGCCCCAGAGTTCTTGATAGGGATGGTGTCACGATGGTCCCCGCCGTTGAGATTAACGTCGTTAGCTGGTTTTTGGACCGCATCAACGTATCGGTGGGCGCTCGCTCCCCGATATGTTGCGGCGGCCTGATCACCCTGCTAGCTCTGATTACCGGTGAGGACCTACTGGCCGACCTGCGTCGACCTTTGGGCCCTACTTCACTGTCGATAGACGTCATGGCTCGAATGAAGATGCTTCGTCTGCACGGCCATCGGCACTGGGTTTGGTTGCACGGTCCTTTTGGTGCTGACTACATGATCCTTCTGAGCCCTGCTCGGACACACATAGGACCAGCACACGAGGACTGGCTTCCAGCGATGGATCTCCTGATCCCCGCTGCCTACGTGCTTGAGGCCGAGGAGGCTGAGCAGGCACACCCTGCACCTGTAGACCCTGTGTTCCCTCAGCCTGAGCCCGCACTTTCTGCCTCTCCCGACACTTCTGTCCCCACTTCTGCCAGTGTCGGGAGTACACTTGCTGAGCCTACCACCACGCCAACCACCACCACCACTGCTGTGCCCCGGTCGGTTGAGCCAGTCACCTCTCTTCTACCCGAGTGTCCACCCACCATACTTGAGAGCGGCGAGCCTTCCTTCACTTCCGTCGTGGAGACCCTATCCACTTTGATCTCCGCTGGGGTTTCACCTTTTGGACTCCACACTTCCTCCCCAGCGGTTGACCTTTCTGTCTCCACGGCAGCCGTCCTATCTGAGAGTGTTATGACATCTGTTCCCACGTCTGTGTCACTGACCTCTCTCGTTGCCTCGTCACCGATTTTGTCTTCCACTCTCACTGCTGCTGCTTCCACCTCACACCAGCCTGCGTCCCAGCCTCGCACTGAGGCTGAGCATCCACTAGTGGGCACAACACCCTTTCGACCCATGCCTGATGTCCCGATCACCTACACTGCACGTATTAGACAGCCCTAACCTGCTCAGCCTAGACCTGTCCATCCCTCCTCTCCACCACCCCCTGACGCCTTAGTTCAGAGCGTTCGCGCTCTTGAGGGGGTCATGAGTGGACTGCGGGGTGATTTTAGGGCTCTGTCTTCCACAGTCACCGCCATGCAGCACCGCCTCGAGCTACTTCCCGGCATTCACTTTTGCCTTACCCAGATCCTCGAGCGACTGCCACGACCACCACCTACCCAGCAGACTGTTCCACGCCCACCACCACCCACCCAGCAGACTCTCACCCAGCCACCACCCCCCCACCTCTGCCTCAGGACGGAGATGGCGCAGCACCACCAGCTTAGGTACACCCTTGATGCCATCGATATTTTTTGTCGTTATGCTGCCCATTCTCTGCTTGGTCCTGAGGATTTTTTGCCTACCCCCCCCCCCTCCCAGCACTATTTTTTGTCGTTTTTCTTGTTTTTCTTGTGTGCTGTATTGTAAATAGTCTTTATTTTCGTTTATCTTTATTCCTTTCATCTTTTGCTAGAGATGACTTTTCTATGATGATGATGACGTGGTGTTAGCTTTTCTCTATATGCATGCTATATTTGTCATGTCATAGCTCTTTTTGTTTCTGATATCAGATGCTACATTCTGCTTTGCATTTAGAAATAGTAACCCACTCTCTTTTGCTGTATGAAAATGGATGAAATTCTATTATTAGCTGATGTCTGATGATTCATATGTATGCTATCGTAGAAAACACACCAAGATTCACGCATTGATGCTTATATCTGGGGTACTGATTTCCTTTCTCACATCACTTCTATTTGCATGATTTGTACGCTTCACTTCGGGTTGATTGAAATGTTTGCTAGCTTTGATAAATCTGGATTAGTTTACTTTTTGAGATTAAACTGAGTAGATTATATTACCCTGCTGAAGTTGTCATGCACGTCCTATAGAGTGAACTGAGAGATACATATATTTCTTTCTCCACATATCTTGAACATAATTTCTCTATTTTAAATTTATTGGTGAATCTCCCCCTTAGCGATTCTATCTTTGGCATTCCCCCGTTATTAAAATCACATTCTCCAAATTCCCCAAAACCCAACGAACAAAAAATATACTTGTATATCCTTCTCTTCGATTTGGGATCATTGTGTATATATGCTATTGAAAAAAAAGAGAAAAAAGAAAAAGAAAAAGATTTGAGAATAAGAAAAGAAAAGAGAAAAGTAGTTCGAAAACGATCCCATCTTATATACTTTGTCTCTTTCTTCCCTCTTTAGTTTTATTTTTGACTTTTGGAGCTTCATAAAAATGGGGATGTAAATGTCGTTTTATATATGCCAACACGCTTATAGATAAGCTTGGGGGAGAGAATCCAATGATGTGTGAGAGAGTGAATACTTGACGGTGCATAACAACCTAGGCTAAGTAATATTTTATACTCGGTGAGATTGCTAAAGTTTTACGAAGTCCAGAAATCTACGCTTAGCATTCATTTCATGAAAACCACACTTTTTCTATTCTTTCTACTCTATCGTGTGATATCTCTTATACTCCTTATAGAAAGCATTCAATTGAAAAGTGTGTGATCTACGATGTCGTATACCGCTTTACATGCTTCAGACGATGTTAATCTTAGAATTATTCCATTTTTCCTGCAATATTGATATTCTTGGGCTTTCTATTTCAAATGCACCATTATACTATGATATCAAAATAAAAGTCTTTGACATGTGTTTTATATTCGATGCATGCTATATGAGTAAGCAAAACCCACGTCCTGAGAAAATGATCTAGCCACTTCCCTCTTCGTTTTCTATTTCGTTTTTCGTTTTTCGTTTTCCGCTTTCCGCCTTTCCGCCGTTTTCTTTATCTTTATCCACCGGGTTCGCTTTTTACTTATCTTCCTCGAGGACGAGTAAGAGGTAAGCTTGGGGGATTTTGATCACTCCATATTTTACACCTTTTTTCTGCATGTTTGCATGCCATTTAGATCGCTCAAATCGTGTTTTTCACGTTTATTCGACAATATTGCGATGCTTTTCACGATTTATTGTTTTTGTCGTATTTCAGGAGATTTGGAGCGATTTGGAGTGATTCTGAGATGCACCCACTCCGGAGTGTCACCGACGACTCTCTTGGGGGGTATTTTGCTATTGGAGAGGAGTGGAAGGAGAAAGAATGTCGTAGGAGCGACGAGGAGGCGAAAATATGAAGTTTGGGCACTTTGAGCATTTCACTCGGCCGAGTGAAGGACTCACTCGGCTGACCATAGAAAGACCGCTCGACCGGCCAGATCGGACACGCAACAGAGCAATATCAGCGTGCACTCGGTCGAGCATCACCATGCCACTCGGCCGAGCACCGAGTCACCCCTCGCCCGAGTGGAGCCAAGACGATGACAACAAAAGATGTCGAACTCTCTGTTTTTCGTCTATACATGCCCGATGACTGACTCGGCCGAGTGGAGAAAGACGGTCCGCCCGAGTGACAACCGACGTCCGCCCGAGTGACCTCCGAGGAGATGACCCCCGAGACCCCCAACTCTCTGTTTCTGTACAGGGTTCGTCACTCGGCCGAGTGACATTTATCACTCAGTCGAGTGAGCCGCGCTGCCTGAAGCGTAAACTGCGGATTTGAGGCTGCGCAGAGGCATTTTCGTCAGGGTTTTTTGGGCGATTTTGGGGGGTATTTAACCCCAGTTTTTATCCTAGTTTGGGGAGCCTTTTTCAGAACTTTTGCAGCCTTTTTAGATTAACTTTTTAGGGATTAGATTGAGCTTTTAGAGAGGAGAGAAAAGGGAGATTTTGTTGGATGCTATCTTGTTCTTCATTGGTTTGTATCTCTATCCCTCAAAATCTCCATTTTTATTGATTTGTTGAATATTGCTATGAATTCCATTCATTTTACTTGTGAATTTATATTGCATTCTATTATGAATAGTGAGTAGTTCATCGTCTTAGGGCGTAGGGATGAACCCTACGAGCCCAATTTCGAATTTGTGATGAATTGGTGAAACTATTGCTAGGATTGATTATGGTTAGTTTGGGATCGCTATAAAACGAATAGCTAGGGATTCATACCGATTGGGATTTGCAAGAGATTGGATCCCAATTCGATAGGAAGCCCTAGATATTCGAATTGGGTTGCAACTGAATTTCTCCGGAATCGGTTTGCAAGAGATTGGACCGAAGCTAGGGTTTTCGATTGCAACTCTATACCAATACCCGTTTGCAAGAGATTGGACGGGTAGGAACTATCCCAACCTAGGTCGTAGCTCGAGTTTGCACGAGAGTGGGCTCGAGATACGATTGAACGATGATGTTGTTCTTCACGCTAGCTTGCCTAGGTTAGGGTTTGCAAGAGATTGGACCCTACCCTAGGTTTGCTATAGACCGGCAATAGCACGAGAGTGTGAGCTTGGTTCCACGTCTAGTTGCAACTAGTCCACCCAAGTTTCAAGTTTAGCAACTGTGAAACCTACAAATCACAATGATGAGATACGACAAGTAGCGGGGATTCCCTATCCCCTAAGCGTCTTTATTAATTTGTTATTCCTTTATTACATTTGAACGACTGTGACCGCATATTTGCGAACATTTCCCGACTTTTCCTATAGCCAGGTGACCGAAGAAGACACTGTTATTAGGCCTCCCTATGTTCGATACCCGCTCGCCGCTACACCGTGTGCTTGCAGTAAGACTACAGTGTCGGCGCTCCGGGACGTGCATCTGGGGCGCGATCACAATATCGCTCTCATTTGGCTAGGGGTGACTTATCAGGCTCATCTTTTGATACTTCAGAGGCCAGACCGGTGGAGATGCAGAGGAGCAAAGAATCTAATATTATGGTGGAGCATGGAGACTCCCACGGTAGTGTGGAGACTGCGATGGTGGTCCTAGGTGGAGTTGCCACTAGGGACATGGATCTAAGAGTTAGGAGGCCACGTATCGGGTGCGTTCTCGCTCGATATATGGAGGAGGCAGAGCCGAGTATGGCTTCTTCTATGTGTGCTCATCTCTCACCTTTGGCGAGTCCCAGGGCATGATAGGTGAGGACGATATTCGGAGGATTGATGTTGGTGCGGCAGACAGTTTGGCGCTTGTGTGTGCGCATTCATGTCTTGAGTCATCGGAACAGTCAGTTGAGGTGCAGAGCCGATGGACGGTGAGTCTTGATGACAGACATCAGCAGACAGAGTGGATACAAACAGCATCTCGATGTGACCCAGCTAAGGTCATTCTACAGAGCAGTGGGGATGACGCTGTGTTTCTCATGGATGATGGCCATCGCGAGCATGAGTTGCTCGCAGACCCATGGGGTGATGATAGGGATGTTCATGGATTGACAGAGAGCTCATTGTACACCGGTACAGTGTCATTTGATTCATTCATGGAGTCTGAGCTCGCAGGGTTATCCTCAGAGACAGACAACTTCATCGCAGATATAGCGATGTATGAGTCGAAGATGCGTGAGGCTAGGCTCAGATGACGTCTGAGCTTGGCATGTCTCTCGAAGGATTGATGCGCCAGAGGGCACAATTTCTGATGCACATGATGGAGGTTCACATGTTCGATGGTCAAGGCAAGATGAGTTCCTACACGACGGGAACAGGTTGGTGCTGGAGATG
Source organism: Scilla litardierei (assembly GCA_030789695.1). Taxonomy (NCBI): domain Eukaryota; kingdom Viridiplantae; phylum Streptophyta; class Magnoliopsida; order Asparagales; family Asparagaceae; genus Scilla; species Scilla litardierei. The sequence continues at coordinate 6,109 of JAULAV010006964.1, read as the reverse complement.
GATCTGTGCTGAAGAGTGTGTGGATTTATCAGCAGGGTAGAGTGTTGTTTTTTAAGTTGCTGAAAAATCCCTGCTGTGCACAGTTATATGGAGGCCTCTCATAAAAATGGTTGTTGGGAATTTAAGGCATGTGCCTTCTCTTTTGATTGACCAACAGAGAGCAAAACAAAATGGCAGTCTCTTTCATTTTAGAGTCTAGTTTTCTGGAGAGCAAAGAAGAAGGCCTACGGCCATTCTTTTTTTTCGTGAGAGCCAAGACGTCTTGGATCTTGAAATTGGAGAAGGAAGATAGGGCTTTGTTGGAAAGCCAAGAGAGCTTCTTCTTGTGTGAGATCCATGGTGAGTGTCTTCCTTCTTCCTCTAGTTTGTAGATCTTGAGTCCCTTGGGTAGCTTTCCTAGTTTGGAGCTATATTACCAAGGAGTGATCTAGCTAGATGTGGGATTGGTCCTTTGAGGAGCTCTACATGTTGTATAGGCTTTGTTATCAAGGATTCTTACTTGTTTGAGAGTGTAAGTGAGCTTAGTGAGAGATCTAGGGCTAGGTGTTGTTACTTAGAGCTATTCTGTCATTGTGGTGGAGGAAGAAGAAGAAGAGGTCGGTGTATGCTTTGCTTGATCATTAGTGGAACCGGGTGCATTGGATGTTGGATGTAGGTTGTTCGCTACCGAACCAGGGTAAATCTCTGTCTCTTTTGTGTTGCTCTTACTTTTGTATTATATTTGCATGCTTACATTGTCTATAGCAAGATTGTTGAGAGGGTTGGTTGTTGGTGACAACTCTCTCTTGTGCCCGTAAGGTGTTTGGTTTTATGCCTAGGTGACGCCTCGGTGGAATTTGGGCTTGGGACCGTTTTGTGCACCAGTGTGTACCTAGCTTAGGTGCTGGGGAGGTGCACGGGGAACCAACACATGTCTCCACGAACTCCATCAGATTCCAGCAATGCAACGTCTAGCATCTCTCCAGGGACTCCGCCTGTAGCCTGAAAAAGATAAGCCGCATCAATCTGATGTGTATAGTTTTTCCCCATAATAAAAGTTTTCCAAAGAAAGTCATCAAATGAAATATGTAAAATAAAATACGATTGACGTTACTTCCCTGAAAAAGTTTCTCTGCTCTCGTGTACCACGACAGGTAATTCCTCGTCGTTCGTTTTGGGTTCTTCAGGCAATTCTGGCATATAAGTGTGGGTCTCGCCAGGCGACTCCTCGTTGTGCTCCTCGGCAGGTTCCTCAAGTAGTGATACGTCCAAGCGTACCTCCTGTCCATAATCGTATGTGTCCTGCAAAAGGTACAACGCATCAAAGATATCTTATTCAAAGTAAATATTGAATGGAATACACGATTCAGAGATGGAATGGGTAGAAATATCTCCCTGAGTGGGAGCAGTAAGCTCTCGTGGGTGGTCCTCTACCGTAGTACATGGTGGAGGCGACTGCGGGAGTACATTTGAAGGTATGCAATACTCGGGCTGTACATGAATATTTGTATTCTTGTCCCTAATAGTGTCCCCCTCAACGGTCTACTCCGGCTCTGCTAGCACGGCCTCCTCAGCATGCACTGTCTCGGCCTCCTCCTCAATAGGTGCAGGTGACACTATGGCCTCAGGCATCTCCTCCACAGTATACAAGTATATCATGTCACCCTCAACTCGAGCGTGGACACCATCATCTATGATACTTGCAGAAGAGATGCAATGAGTAATAAAATTGTGAAATTTACGCTTAGAATGATCACCTGCAACTAGCGTCATTGGACCGATGGACCAAACTTCGTCCACAATGCTCTCAATATACCCGAGAATGTGTCCTCATTCTCTCCCTTGGGCTTACGCGATGGAAGAGCCCTGCTGGTTTCATCGACCACCTGTTGCAGTTGGTCAAGGGTTTCCTTCAGCTTGACGCATGTTTCCTCATGTTGAAATTGAAGAGTCGCCCTGCTCTCCTCCATCTATGCAAATGCCCAATTGATGGGATGGTCCGGACTCAAAAGACAAACGCAGCTTTCGTAAGGCGTGTGTCCCTCCACGTCACAAGACTCGCAGTATGCATAACACCCTGAGTAGTGGTCATATCCATCCATCTGGCAGTATGGGTGCTGTGGATAATATCCGTATTCTTCCATTGGAGCCTCAAACTGTGTCGAATAATCTTCGCCTGAATAATCCCAAAATTGTTTCATTGTACCTGAATAGTAAAAAACAAACAACATGGAAAAGATATCAGTGGTACAAGGAAATAAAGATAATAATAAAGCAGGTGGTAGGGAAAAAATATATTTTTTATTTCTTTTTATAAATTTTTCTTTTTATTCGAAGACTAACAACCTAATTATGATAAATAGATAGTATGGCGGAACGCCTTCCTGGCAACGACACCAAAAACTTGTTCGGTCTCGGATTTGCACCAGGAAATACGAATGTCATTTTACCGCAAGCGCACGGTATGTGTAAATATCGGCGAGCGGGTATCGTATCCACAGGGAGGCGGTGTCACACTACATATTGATCCTAGGTTAAGTTAGGCTTCAGATGTCTTTTATTAGGTTGAGATGGATTATTGAGTGTTGTAATGGCGGTGAATGTGGAATGCGAGGGTGTCACTTGGCAAGGCACATCAAGACACAAAAGAAAACAAAAAGAACAAAGAGAAACAATTGAGGGAAATATCACTAGGGTATCAGGAATCTCCGCTAGGGCTTTCAGGTTTGGCTAACAGGTTAGGGGTTCCTTCATTAGACGATGGATGAGGGAAGGAGTGTCACATCCGAGGATGGGAACGAGTACTTAAATTTCATTGTTCCTACTCGTCTAACACATCCCTATGCAAAGCCGTGCTCTTGCAGTCAATTTTGCACGTGAATGTGTGCATTAAGCTTGACATATGGTCATGCCTCGCAGTTCTGCATCCAGTCTTGTGATCTACGGAGTGTGACGCTATACTATGGTTGGTTCTAGTAATCGGCATGCTCTCACAGTCACCGACTGGTAGATTGGAGATTAGCGATCACCCCAGCTCTTGCGTCACTCTCGTAATCACGAGCCCCGGAGAAAGGTCGATAAGCCTAAATCAGATTCGTAGGGATTCTCCCCAGTATACAGAGCCGCCTTTGTGATACCCAGATCCTAAGTCCAATCACCCAAAACCCTTGTTCAAACTTCCATAGGGAAACCCTAGATTCATCCAACTAAGGTTAACCCATCATCCTAACCCTAGAATCATAGGATTCATTCCTAATCCTATCAATAGATCTACTCAATCATTGCACAAGAGATATGAACAATAGGAATCCACATTGAAAGCAAATAAAAGGAAAACAATCAAGGATTCAACATCGAAAATAATTGAGAAAGACAATGAAGGGATTAATGAAGAGATACTTAGCTTAATGAAAGATCCAAAACACAATAACCAAGGAGGGGGCCGATGTGTAGCCTAGCCTCCGAAAGAGTCTCTAAACCCTAAAATTTATCTATCCTAACCTAAGAGAAGATGGCCTAACAATGGCTGCTCAATCCCTATATATAGCCAAAAGCCCCCAAAATAACCCTAAATCAAGTTGGACCCGAACTCTCTACCCAGGTAGCTCGGGCTGGCTACTGCAGGTCGCTCAGCCGAGCACGGACATGTGTCTGCCCGAGCACAGATTCCAGCATTAATTTGCCAATCTGCATAAATTCCCTAGCGCTTATCCGACCTCCATTTGGTGTGTTCTTGGTGGCATTGTAATCTTTATGAAGTCCACTATCGAGGAAAAATATGAGAAAAATAATGTAAAATCCTGGTGATAGCAAATCTTCAAAGAGTGAAGGGATGTCCTGAAATTTGCGCCATCGGCCATTTCTACTCCGCTCGGCCAACCGGCTTGGGTCACTCGATTGAGTGTGCCCTAGAGCTTGGTCAAGCACCTCTTGGGCTGCCTCAATGGAATTGATGTCGCTCGGTCGGAAATTGAGGTTGCTCTGTCGAGCGCTTGGGGGTGCTCGACCGAGCGAATTAACATGAAACTTTCAAGAGAGTTTAACGGCAAAATTTGGAGCTCCTTGACGGCTGGCTCGATTTAGCATTGGGTACCGCTCGGTCGAGTAAGTTGGGTCGCTCACAGATTTTCCCCTTCTTCATGGTCTCCTAGCTCGGTCGAGCGTATGTGGTGCTCGATCGAGCGACCTGGAACTCAACTCCAAGTTTCTCTTCTCTTTTTCTTTGCTTCTTTCTTTCTTCCTTTATCTGCTCCTTCTCCTCTCCAGCAGCTTTGAGTCATCAAATGTGGCACCGCTGGTGCTCCGGCATCGGTATTCGTGCCCTCCTCTCCAATATGCTCTGAATTGGTCGATAATCTCTGAAATGCAACCAAACGCTCTTAAAGTCAAATAGTTCCAATTATCAATGTAAAAGTATATAAAATCAGGATCTAAACAATCATTTTGACGTGTAAACATTTAGATAAAATATGGAATATTATGACACATCACTTTTCTTCTGAAGCAATGTTTTGGCGAATGTCGTCACTTTGCTTCTGAAGCAATGTTTCGGTGTGATTATTTTGTATAACGATATTGTTTTAAGTTTTAATACATGATTGAACAAGTTAGTAGTTAAATCTATCAATCAAAAAATGGACTAGGCCATACTGAAGAGAAGAGAATTGGCAAGTTACATAAAGAGGGACTCTTAACCTCTCCTATTATGAGCCGAAAGACACTTGTGAATCTTGTCTGAAAGGTATGATGGCCAAAACTCCTTCTATAAGACAGTGGGAGAATGAGTTGCAGAACTCGTACTCTCGTACATACGGATGTATCCGGACCAAACTCTAAATTAGCCAGGATATGGTATTCTTATTTTACGACATGTGTTCTTGATGAAACAGAAGTCTAATAAAATAGATAAACTAAGGCAGAAGTATTTGAACTACTTTGACCAGATCAAAGAGGCAAATACTTAGCTATGTAATTCTTGCATAATTAAAATAAAATGAGTTTTCTATTAGGTCAAGTCTCCTAACACACTAGTATGTTGGAGATCATGAATCGCATTCTGTTAGACATGGTGTGATACATGGTAAGTGACTCTGATTTACACTCCTCCCTCTAGGTTAAGCCCCCAGATAATAGTGCTTAGGTTTTTTGCTATGGTCCTGACAAGGTTCTTTCCATTGACTCCATATATGATATGGAACAATGGGAAACCGAACCTTAAAATAGATTAAGGTGTGTGGTTTTCCTACGTAAGTCAAGTTGCTTAATCCAGACTAACTAGAAGACACATCTGTCAGAACCAGCTAATATGATATTCCTTAAATCAATTGTTAAGAAGTCACATGATTACTCGAAACTCGTGAGACAAAGGAGTCGAGTAAAACATCATAGTTGATGATGGTTGTTCGAGCCCCCAAGTGAAAGGGTGTCGATAGCTTTGTAGCATAGTATAGGTTGTCGGTCCATATGGAAGGTGATTGGTATGGTCATCGGGATATGGTTCAGAGTTGTATGACTGTATTAGTTGTGGGGTGCATCCAAGATTGTTGTCACGGTTATCTCTCTTAATACTAACAATTGTTGAGGGATGTGTGCCTTCAGTTCATTTGTATTTGATGCCCATGGATTTTAATAATAAATGGGATTAATTGCAGTTGATGCAAAAGAATTTAAATATGTCGCAAATTGTTTGCGAGCTTATTTAAATAATATATGCATAGAAATAAAGAGGATTTTTCCACGAAATTCGGGGAGAAAACCGTGCTCAAATCAGAGTCCGAACGTGCCCAATAAATATATTTAAACGGATTTTTAAATAGTGTTTCAATAGGCCTAAAAAATCCCATATTTTTTTCTTTATGGAAACAAAAAGGGGGGATATCATTTTGGCCCGGCCCAATGGCCGGGTCATGGGATCTCTGGCGTCCCAAATGGGGCGCCTGTTTTGCAGCCAGCGCTCCAAAGTGGCGCGTGCATGGTATGTGCCCCGCTTGGGGCATACGTCATGTATAGGCAGCCCTTGCTGCACGAATTGACATGTGGGGCCCACATGGTGGGCCCCACTTATAGGGTTCCGAACCCTTAGTTTTGGGGGCTAGTTTTCTTAGCAAAAATCAGATTTTGGTCATCTTTG
>JAULAV010006962.1:0-36240 GCA_030789695.1 Scilla litardierei | reverse complement strand
TAGAAAACGATATATACAGGTTGGGTGCAAGGTTTGAATTTGGTTGCTTAGGTTTGAATTTCCCTGTATCTTTTGGGGGCAAGTTTTTTGATATATATTTGCAAGCTATGAAAACAAAAATTGTTGGAGACCTACTGCTTTAGATGTGATGAGGAATGTTGGAGAAATTTTGTTAGGCCGGTCAATAAGTTCATGTGTGTATAATAACCGGTTATGCACATATTTCTATTTTGATTCTGACAAATTTAAATAAGCAAAAGTATGCTTCTACTCTGGTTTCTTTGCTCCTCAGGTGCGGATGGAGGCTAAGACATGCAAAAAGAAGAAGCCACATTAGTGGGGAATGTGCAACTTACCCACATGGAGAATATTAAGCATGGGCCTATCGAGATTCTTCAAAATTCTACTGAAGGTGGTTCTTAACAAGGCAATCTTCCTCCTGCATATCAACAGTAAACTTGTCAAAGAATTTGGTTGCATATGTTAATCCTGTACTTGAATAAGCTTTTTTTCACATCCCTTCTCAGGGTTGTAGACCATCAGCGAGGATAAGAATTGTAGTGTTGTTTAAATACATATGAATTCTGAAGTTCTATCTTTATTCTTCTGCTTATATACTGTTGGACTGCAATGTGGAGGTAATCCCGATGGTGCCGGATGTGGAGGCCAAGAGAAGAAGCAAAATCGAGAGCTTTACGGAGTCGGTCGAGTAGGATGCATATCTAGAATCAATGACCAAAAAAGTATGGTCTTTTTAAATCATCTGAGTCTATTTTTTAGATTTTGCATTAGAAAAAAAATTGCTTTTTTAATTGTTTTATGACTAAATTTGTTCAGAATTGTTGTTCAGAATTGCTTTGGCCATGTGTTCAGATTTGATTGGGTTGAAGAGGATTTCAGATGAAGATTTCCAGTAAACTGTTTATTTGATCTGCCTTTGTATATGCTTAAAACTTTGAGGTATGTACATGGGCATAACTATGCTTATCTTTCCCTGGGCAGTTGCCCAGGGCAAGAAAACAAAAATGTTTTTTATATATGTCCCTCTCTACGTCTGTCCAATTCTCGTTGTCTATTAGTGTTATGTTGTCACTTGATTCAGAATTCATGAGCTAGCTCTCCGTTTTATCTATCATTATCTCTGCCATTTTGTGAAGGAAAGAGAGAAATAAGAAATTCCAAAGACCCCCCCCAACATTAATACAATAGTTCTTTCTAGAACCACCTCAACCCTGGATACCCCATCTTAATCAACTAGCAAGGTATGAAGGCCACATCTCAGTTGCCATATCATCAAGCCAATGCTAACTCTTCTTGAATGATTGTCTTTGCATGTATCAGCATTAGAAGGAAGTAGCCCATTTGCATGCACCATTGATATCCAGTTTGTAAGCTTACCCTGAAGGAGACCACAGATTTAGTTAAGGCATCCCTATCGAGCATAAGTTCTGACAGCATGAAGATATCTATGGGGGCTCCTCCATAATGATGTTAATCTCTTAGGAAAAGGCATTGTGACAAATATGATGATGCAGAGAAGTGGTTCTTGCCATGGATCTACTGCCCATTTCAACAAATCAAAGAATTAAAGCCACATGGTGTTAATCAGAAAGGTGATGATTTGCAATGAAAATGACGGGTCAGAAGCTTGCAATGCTTATATGCAGCTTCCCATGAACCTAATTATCTCTGCCCTAGTCAAGACAAAAGAAATTATATAGAAATTTGTACATGGCTTTATCAACATGCGTCCAGGTTGTTTTGTTTAGTTATACAATTCACATGCTATTTCATGATCTTCTGTTGCTGGGGCCAAATGTAGTGGGAATAATATGGCACTTGACATCATACACTATGTTTTAGTTTAATTAAAAGTGATACCTGGAAAATGTCATTGTTTCATATACACACTAAATTAAGATGGAATTTTTCCCTATTTAAAATGCCATTGTGCATATGACAGGATTCAAATCCCATTTCAAATTCCCTCCAGTGTGTATATATCATTTGTATCCACTGTGTTAGTCAAGTGAAATGCCATTTTTAGCTGTAGAATGCAATGGCTATTTTGGTGGTTATAATCAAAGTGTAGAAATTTTTTTATTTGTCTAATTATATCCTGCCATGTACACAACATCATGTCATATATGCACTCTATGATCAATTATGTGATCAAGTCAACTTGTCATATATAACACCAAAACACCATATACACAGAATTGTAAAAAAATTGCCATTATACACACTTTGTCATATATGCAAAATCCATAGGCTTCAATGATGTGTATTACATGGCATCATATTCACTTTGATGGTTATAATCAATTGAAATGTGATTCAAATTCGTGTCATACACACTGTGTTTTAGTTTAAAAGTGAAACATGAAAAAAATGCCATTGTGTCATATACACACTAAATTAAAATGGAATTTTTTCAATATTTAAAATGCCATTGTGTATATGACAAGATTCAAAACCCATTTCAAATTCCCTCTCGTATGTATATGCCATTTTTCTTCACAGTGTTAATTAAGTGAAATGCCATTTTTAGATGTAGAAGGGGGAGTCGAGGAAGATCTGAGTTGGGGTGAGGGATAATGTGGAGAATCTGAGGTAAACAAATCTGGCTCAACTTCTTCACAATGATATGTTATTTGAAGGTCTGCAAATAGTCGTAGACAATAACCTAATTGTAGAATACAAATCTTGAGTTTTGTTTTGGTGTATTGCAGGATGAAGGCATGCAAATTTTGCTATGAGATCACAAAGGACCACATCAAATTTAGAACAATGAAAACACAGTTAGTGTGTAGTTATTCAAAACATTAAACTGCGTTTTTTCCTGATCATTTGATAGAGTTTTTATTTGTTGTCTTGATACTAAACATTATGAATTCTAAACAATAGAATTTATCGATATGCATCTCTGCCCAGCATATACTATACCTTTCGACTTCTTGCATCTTCTGCTTCGTTGAAAGTAGTGGAAAATAGTTACTCTAATTAACTCAGTTTCATGCTGTCTTTAAATTCTAATACAAGAATGCTTATGGAAAATCTATTCTCATTTTGGCAGAGACTATGCCGCATCCTTATTGCATTCATGATATATTACTCTCTAAAGCTATGAACATTTCAACATTATGTTTCTTAGCTATATTTCTTAATGCAGGTGGGATAACAGAACATCCGTTGTACTTCCAGATGAGGATATTTCCTGCATAATCGCTCTCCTTTCATTTGTGCCATCTTCATTTGTCCATGACAACTTGAACACCGCACTCAAACAGAATCAATAGATTTTAGACTTTTGCGAGAATGTGAAAATTGGGATGGAGCATTATTTGCCTCATTACAATTAATTAGCTGTCTCCACCTTTTGTGTGTTGTGTCCTTTTATGCATGGCTTTTTCCACTAAGTGAAAGGCAAGCACTATGCATCCTTCTCTTTTTGGATCAGATGGTGCAAACTAGAAAGTGGCTTGCGATTAGCAGCTGTAGTTGGGTTTTAATCTTTTTTTTCCTTTTTAACTTTGGTTTTGATTTTCGCTTATGTGAAGGGTAGTAGCTAGCAATTAATTGTATGGTATTTTTTGATGTAATACAGTGGATGATTGAGTGAAAAAATCTTTTAATAAGAAGTAATGAATATTTGGAGCAATTCTTTTATGGAGTTTTATTCAGGCGAACAAAAATTTCCCCATGGTTCAATTTTTTATCTATTATGAACTCATATAACTTGACTTTGATTCATAAACCAATGACTGATGTGGTTTACAAATTTTTATAAAATTAGTTCCTCATAAGGATGTCGCTGTTTTAGGGGAGAACCCAAAATAATTTTATAAAGAATCAAGGGTAACCAAGTAGCCTTGACATTGTCTCGGGACATAAGAACATTACCACCCGAGACAACCACAACAAGAGATTTATACTGTATAAAAGCACGAATATTGATTAATGAATAGTAGCAACATGCAAGCATGATAGGATGTTAAAAAGAGATCAGACTGCTTGTTGATTTATACAAGTGTGAATAAATTCAACAAAATGGGGGGAAATGGGGGGTTTAATAGATTGATATGGGTAATAGCAACCATTTAGTTGTCTGGATAGATTGATATGGGTGATAACAAAATGGATAAACTAATTCTATTTCGATGTCATGTCTAGAATTAAAGTTTTTAGAGGTAGGCTCATCTGAAATAATTAGATGATTGCTTATTAATAATGGACTATATGCGTATGTGCCTATACTAGATGACCCATCGTCACACACTTTCGAGCGTCGCTCAATAGATACATTCAAGACACAAGGGCCATGTAGGTATGTGTTCTACTACGTGTACTTACGTCGAGACAGATGGGTCAGTCTTTGTCCTACTACAACACTCTTCTTTCGATTGCAGTGTGGTATGGCTTCAATCAATGATCCAAAATCATGGCTGCTGCCATTGCATCCGAGGACATTGGCAGTGGTCTCTTCTAGCAGATGTAGAGCAGAATCGATGGGTACGTCCATATATTATGCTTTAATTATTGTTGTTTATCTAAAAATAGTGGATCCAAGATTTTAAGGGGTGAATAACTAAATTTGGTGGTATTAAAATTTAGGGGAAACTAAGTTATTTGGGAGGAACTAAATTTTCTGGGATGAGTAAAATTTACTGGGGAACTAAGCTATTGAGGGAGAATATCTTATATTAACCATGCCCTATGTGCATGGATTATGACTAGTGTGTGTATATATATGTATGTATGTATGTATGTATGTATGTATGTATGTATGTATAAGGCGGCCTATGCATCCTAGACCAGACGATCTTAGGGCATCGGGTTACGAAAAACCCCTCGGGCCTTTTATTTTGTTTGGGATTTTGGCTTTTCTAAATTTTTGTGTTTTTGTTTGTTTTTTTTGGATTTTTTGCAAAATCACGTAAAAGCGATGGAATGCAAAGCATGATCAAAGATCGTTATTGGCTATGTACAAAAGAAAAAGATAGAAATTGGGACATGGCTTAGAATCAAAATTACTAATCAACTCTACTCAAGTGTCGTGGGCTATCCAAATTCTTTTGAATTACCATCCATTATGAAAAAGTATTGTTGATCATATAATCATGTAATTAATCATTCAATCTTCGATTAAACCATGCAAATTCAGCTTAACTGTTTCGAGAATATTTATCATGGATAAATGAAATCAAATCATGAAAAAGCATATTAAACTAGCATCCTAATCAAGGAATTAGCTCTAATTCATCAGAGCACGGAGTTCAAAATAAAAATCCATCTTATATTTTCAACGAATCTCAATAGACTCGAAAAATGCCATGTGAGTGTGTAAAGACATAGTTGAGTGTGTGTAGCTTATAGTGCAATCATAGGAGAATCATCTCCAGTCTAAAGAAAAAGAAAAGAAAAGAAAGAAAAATGGGGGAAAAAATGCATGCAAGCACTAAATAGAGAAAAAAACAAAATGATGATTCCAAAAAGAGGAAAATGAGTGGAAAATGGTAAAAAATAAAGAAAAAGCGAAAAATAGAGAATGTAATAAGCGAAAGAGATACCCCCAAGCTAAACTGAGCAGTGTCCTCACTTCTAAGAACAACATCTAGTTGGATGGTAAAATCGAAGGGAGGGAGGGTGGGTGAAAATAAAAATAAAAGAAAACAAAAAAAAAGTCCGAAAAAGATAAACTAATAAAGGGAAAACTAATCCTAATGAACTATATGATCCTAATGCCTAAATGCAGAACATGTACACAAGTGATGCAATGATATGGATGCAGCAATATGTGTTCTCCCCCAAGCTATCTGAAGCAGTGCCATGAAAGTGTAGACAGCTGGGCACAGAAAAATATGGGAGAACTGGAGAAAAATATCAAATCAGACAGCAGCACCACCCTCTGTAAGTGGTGACCGGTCCCGCTGCTGTGGACCATGCGTGGCATCAGATGGTGGTGCTGATGGTGCTAGTGATGCTGGTGGTGCTAGTGGAGCAGGTGGTGCTGCTGGTGGTATAGCTCGTGCTCGAAGAATGTCTAAAATAGCTCTAACATCTCATTGGATCCCCTGCACTGCAAAATGATAGGTAGAGATTGCCCGAGTGAGGGCGGTGAAGTCATGCCTTAAGACAGCAACCTCGGTCTCTACTGCAGTCAAATGTGCATCAATGCTGCGGGAACAGCCAGAAGAGCAAGAACCACTAGTCCTGCCCACTCTCCCTACATTGTTGTGCATGTGCATGAGGACGAAGAATAAGCTTAGGGCAGGACAAGCTATATGGGATCTCGACAGATGTGGAGACAGGAATTAGCTCATGTGCAGATGTAGTAATGGATGTGATCTCAACAGATGTAGACGTCGTAGTGACAGAAGTGGGGACAGATACCACGACGCTATCAGAAAATATAGCAGTAATGGGTGCGGCAGTGCTCTCAGACAGAAGCACAGACATTACATGTGTAGACTTGACAGAAACAGAAACGATGGGTACAGTGTCCACAGATGCAGAAACAACATATATGGGGACAACAGAAGCAAGAACAACAGATACAGGGACATCCTCAGAAGCAGATGGTGTAGATGCTAGTGCAGATAGAGGTATCTCAGGGGTGGTGGTTGCGACTCTTTCAGAACTCTCAGCAATGGATGTAATAGGTACGGTCTTCGAAGCACCAGTAGATGTGGGGACAGATGGGCTCACTACTGGAATAGACATACCCACGGCTACAACAGAGGCGGTCATGGTGGCTACGCTATCGGGCTCTCCCTAATCGCCACCAATATCTCAATCACTATCTCTCTCCTTAGCAATCTCTCCATCAAGATCACGGTCATGGATGGGCGGGAAAGTTGCACCGGGAAGAATTCAATCCCTATGAACTGACTCAATACGAGTCCTATCAGGGCTCGACAGGATCATGTACGGCTCACGGCTGGGACCCACAATATAGATCCAGTGTCGGTGACCTTATGGCCTAATGATTTGCATCCACGGAAGCACGTCTTGTCGTCAAAGTAGTGGGCCCCGACGCCGACACAAGATCAACAAGAAGATCTAGTCCTAACATGATGGCAAGAAGAATGAAGAAACCTCCACAACATATCTCCTTCAAAGATGAGGCCGTGTAAAGAAGGCGGTCACATAACCAACGGGCTGTGTCAAAAAGTAGGTAAGGGTGGAAGGTGTCGTCATCATGCAGTCTGATGGGCCTAGTCATCCCCTTCAGATGGATCAATTAAATGGTGGAGATGGTGCGGGGCTCAGGTCTACAGAATCGGGTCATGGCTAGGTGGTCCTGAGCATAGTGGAGACACGGATGAATGATAGATGATGATTTTGATAGGCTGGGGTTGAAATGGGGTAGGCCTTTGATCTGCGACCAGAAGAGATCAGAACTGAAGGATGATGTATCTGTGTCTAGTGCATAGGTTATATCAAGATCAGGGATAGGAGGCCAACTAAAGAATGCTCGGAGCATGTCGTAGGTCACCTCTACGTCATACTCTAAGATCCTAAATGAAATACCCTGAGTAGTTATAACAGTGGAACTCAACGCCTCCAATGTGAGACGAACACAAGTGTTTACCGTCACCGACAAAACCCCCCCAACATATGGCTTGGTAGATGGTGTAGCTGGGGGTGGAGATGGTGTGTGCTCAAGTGGTGGTGGAGATGGTGTGCGTGCACGTACTCGCTGAGAGGAAGAAGCACCGGCATCGCTGGTCCTTTGCTTCTTTGTCGGGGTTTCTGACCCCGTGTCCTAAATAACATAGCTTAGAATGATGCGAACGAAAGCGAATCAAGGAATAAAGTACGTAAAAATGATATGCTCGAGTAAAGGAACGAGTGTACCAAGCTATTTCATGAAGCAGAATGATCATTCAGAAGCGATAAACTCGTGCAACGCCTAAAAACGAACACTCCCCCAAGCTTCGTTGAAGGCAATCTCCAAGCCCAAATATACGGTTCCATAACTCGATCAACCTGGACAACAATAGTAACTAAGGAGATTAGTTGCAAAATTCTGAAATTAGTGAAGATTTGGGTTGAAATTGAGATTATTGAGGAATTAAAGGGGGGGGAGGGGGGCGGAGGGGGGGGGAGAGAGAGAGAGAGAGAGAGAGAGAGAGAGAGAGAGAGAGAGAGAGAGAGAGAGAGAGAGAGAGAGAGAGATGTGGAGATATAGGGAGGTGAAAGATGAAGGGGGAAGGAGATGGACCAATTGGTGAGGTTGCTCGGTTGGTCTGCTGTCGACGGCGGAAGTGAAGGGGTTTGGGCTTCCGTTGGCGGTCACGTAGAGATGAGAGGGGGCTGAGAGGGAAGGGGCTCGATCAAGTGGGTTAGAGTGGAAGAGAATGAGAGAAAGAAAATGGGGTTAGGTTTCTGTAACACCCCGCTCCCCAGTATACCCGGGAATTAAAAAACTTTTCCCAGATACCTAAAGAAGCGAGTGAGAGAAGTAAAGAAAGATGAGCAGGTCCACTATGCACTGCCTTAGGTAGTACCTATACTGTTCCCACATCAACAATAACACAGAACATAGGAACACTAGAATTACAGAGAACACTGACACAAAGAACACCGAACTTTATTATCTACTATCATGCATATATACATCGTCCAGCTCTCCCCAGAATCCCACGAGTACAACAGCTCTCTCCTCACCCCCTCACACCCCAACCTAAACTCATACACTGAACTCCACTGCTCCACCTCATAGCCACCAACCAATTCTAACCCCTGAATACCTAAAAAGACAACAGCGGGGCACGTCAATGCATGACCCAGTAGGAAATCCAACTCCACCTCAAATGCCACATCCTAAAATGCAACTACATACAAGATATGCAGCGAACATGAATGGCAAGATAACAGTAACAAAAGTACATAGAACCGTTAATGGGTACGATGGAAGGGGTTACAATAATAACACAAAAATAAGAGTAAGCATTAGACTGCAATGAGGTGCAATGGGAAGGGGTAACAACGCAAGTAACAACAAGTGCAAGGAAAAGTAAAAGGCACCACAAAATAACGAACACAGACAGAAACAGTTGTCATGAGTTTAATTGTTTAACGTTTGGAAACCTAGGTATCAGATACAACATTAGGGACTGTAACCTCACCAAGTAAGGCAGGTGATAAAACAAGGACTCCCCGCCGCGCTAGCCCATCAGGAGCATACGGTAACACCTCTGCCCACTCCCGTCCCGGTAGCTGACGCACCCGAAACCTACACCTAGATTCCACCTGGCGGTGTCACGATCGCCAGGCGTGGTATGGCCCCTAGGTTTCAATTTCGAGCTCAATCCGCAAGCAGACGGTGTCAAGTTGTAGTATAAATGATATCGAATCCCACAGGGATGGTGATAGTGTATAGGGGTTCTCAGTAAAGCTATCCAGTTGAAGGAGTTGATTGGGGTGTTGTTGTTGTTTTACCAATAAAAAGGACTATGACATTAGGGATCACCGCTAAGGTCGTCAGTGATCGACATTGAAATAGAATCCTTACGTTGCATTGGGGTTAGGGGATAAATCTCTCAATTCGTACCATTCTCGTGGGTTAGAATTGTGAGGTATTTCGGTAGCTCTCGTTGACGCAATGGTGGTAGCCGTCAACGTAGCGGTATAGTTCGTCGATGGATCCCCTCAAGGCGCAAGCCGGGCATGGTCACGAGCCTTGGTTGGATTCACCGATTTCCCTACTCGAACCCCAAAGATACCCCTTAAGCGCATCAATCCCACAGACCGTGGGTAAGATCTCAGTGCAGGTGATCTAGGGATTCAGTATGATCGACCGAAATACTTTCCTAAATCCCTAATTCAAAGTAGAGATCCAGGTCTACGTCTTCTCCCTAGGATCTTAGGGCTAACCCATCAACCCTAGAAAGATCTACTCACACATGGCAATATTCACGAATAAAAACATCATTTTTAGAGATGAAGACATCGTAGCAATCGAAAGAATAAAAATAGAAGACTTACAGCAGGAGATAGATAAGAATTGAAATTTATAGATCCAAGGAAAATTCCAAGTTCCCAAGCGCAGGAAGGATAGAGAACAAAACTAAGAATCCGATAATTTTCGATCCAATATCTTCAACAAAAATTAATCTAAAAAGATAACAAGAAATTTCCCTAGCTCCGCTCTCTAAAGTATTCAAAAGCCTTAAAATGAATCGCCCTCATTCACCCTCGTGAGCTCCCAGCCTTCAGTCCCCAAAATCACGCAACTAACGGCTTCAGCAAATACTTCCAAAAATGGCCCTGTCACTGTCGACCGAATAGGCTGCTCTGTCGAGCAGTGTGTTGCTCGTTCGGTCGCTCGGACCGAGCAGCTGTGCTGCTCGACCGAGCTTGACTGGGAATCTAAAATCTTCAAAATCCTCACTTTGCCTGCACTGGCCGAGTCAGCTCAGCTCGGTCAGAGCAGAGGATGACTCGGTCACTGAATATCTGCACGATCTGTGCACTCGAATTGCTTCAGCTTTGAAAATCGACGCTTCTCGACCGAGCAGATGAAGTGCTCCGTCCGAGTGATCCCCGTATCAGCTAATTTTTCTCATTTGAATCTGCTCGGTCCGAGCATCCGTACTGCTCGACCTAGCAGTCTAGGAAATAGATTCCAAGAGCTGCTGAAGGTCCTCTCTCTCCTCCTTCTCTCTCTCTTCTCCTCCAATGGCTCCAAAAGTATGGCGAACTCCTATAGGGCTCCACCAATAAGCTCACAAGCATGTCGGATGTGTCCATACTCAAGTGGGGTCCCAAATCGCTCCAAAATATCTGAAAACTCATAAAACATTAAGAACTCGAATATAACGTCAGAAACGCGATATCGTAGTAAAATGTGGGATTTGGATGCGAAAATGACATGGAATGCAATGAAATGATGATATGAAAATAGTGGAAAATATGGACACATCAAAATCCCCAAAGCTTACCTCTTACTCGTCCTCGAGGAAGACGAATAATCGATACGTCAGGAGGAAAACAAAAAAGAAATAAGAAATAAAAATAAAAAGAGAAGAGAATAATAGTGAGTGGAGGATGCTAAGGATGTTCAATCAGATCTCTGGCCTAAATAGTAAATCACGATGCTCTGAATGATAAACATACATGCTACTGGCAACTTCTAGTTTTACAAATCATTTGACTAGCATGCAATGCAGGCAAAGGATAGGGATCTACTGAAATAGCCCCATCAATTTATATCAATCTTATGCAATACCTAGAGTCCAGTATAAAGAAGTTGGCAATGCCATTTTCAATCACAGATACACAGGGAGCATATAGAAATCACATAACATGCAATATAGAATAGAAAAAGTCATGCCATTCAGTTATTCATTTTGATTCACTCCAAGGACTAAAGCAATTCGTAATGTTTAGGTATTATTAAATCTCCCCGTTATGCACCGTCTCCACTCTAATTTCATGCTCACTCATGTGATCAGTTGGTTTACCCCCTCAAGCTTAGCTTGAGGCGTCGCATCTAGGAATATGATATGAAAATTTTCTTTTTCTTCCCAGTGTAAGTGATAGCTTCTAATGAAAAGATACAAAACAATATTTATTCATTTTCTTACTTTTTCTTTTCTTTTTCACATATGAATATATACACTTTTTCCTTTTTTTTCATTTAGAAGCTACTTTTTCTTTTTGGGTTTGGGAAGTGAGATGCGGTAAAGATAGCTGTGGGGATGCAACCAGCTGATATGTAGAGAAATATATAGATATGTGGAGGAGGAAAATAGTATATCTCTCGGTTCACTCATAAGAGGGTGCACAACGGTTTGATAGAATAATACCCTAACTAAACTCATAGATAGCATGGATATTTTCATTCCTCTAAACGAATACTAAAAATGCATGCAGTAATAAGCACAATAGCAGCAGGCATGCAGACAGAAGTGAATGAGGCAATAACAAATGCTCCAAGTGTTCTTATGATGCATGAACCAAGGTGCATTACCCAACATAGTGCATACTAGATACTAATTCATGCATTCGATTTTCAATTCATTTTAAGCATTAAATCAGATAGATCAGCAATAGAAATGCACGCATAAAGATAATAAAACTGAAATTTACCCTAATAGCATGTCATTGAAAGTGAGCATCGTAAAAGTCTAATAAGGCTATGAGAGCTATCATCATGCGGAACATCCTTATCAAATAAAGATGAAAAGGCGGAGAAAATAGAAAAATAAATAAAAAGAGATGCATGCATGGTGAAAATAGAAAATATGTTGCAAACGAGAAAAAAATAAAACGACGCGGAAAAGTGGTGAAACCGTAAAATAAAAACTGAAATAAGGGAGGAAAATGAAAAAGAAAAAAAAATCAAAAATAAAGCAGTAGTGCTCATCCCCCAAGCTAAACCTAGAAGTATCCTCACTGCTAAGAAAACGCTGGTAAGTGGGAGATGATGTTAATAGTGGTGGGATGGGTAGGGTGAAAAATAAAAATAAACACTGTGCAGAAAGAAACTAAAATATGACATGATGCAATGCTAAATGAAGATGTGATGCATAGGTGGATCCTCCCCCAAGCTAAGTGAGTGCAGGGCCCCGAACAGACAGATGTGCACAAAAATAAGTGAGGGAGGCAAAAAATGGTATGGACGACATCAAGCAGAGGCACCACCCACTAGGGGTGGTGATAGGTCCCTCTACTGTGGACCAGGAGCAGTGGATGGGTCTGGCTGGAACTCGTGAGGTGGGGTCAGTGGTGAGATCAATAGTTGCAGTGGAGGGCTCAGCTGTATATAACACAAGGGCAGACAGGGGATGTACTGTGACGTCCAACTCAGAAGTGGAAGAAACAGGCTCTGCAGTAGCCTGAGGAAGTGGAGCACTGAGTGGTGTAGTGGAAGCCACAATCGATGGCCTGTGTGGTAGAGCATGTGCAAGGATCACTGTAGGTGGTCCACGTGTCCTAAGGAGATCTATGATGGATGCCAAGTCCGACTTGACTCTCGAGTGGTGTGTCGCCGTCGAGTGTACAAAGTCGTCGAAGTCTCTCCGTAGGAGGGAAGTCGTCTCCTCTAACGCTGTCAGGTGACCGTCAATAGTACGTGAGTCGGGTGGAGGGCGGGAAATGTGACGGTGAGTCACCACTCATGTGAATCGGCCCCGTGCAGCTGATGCACGATGCCTAGCATGGAAGGTAGGAGAGGGTGAGCTCAAAGGTAACTGACGTCCCACGCTAGTGCGTGCTAGATGTGTGCGATAATACGATTGGGGGGCGTGAGATTTAAATATTTGTAACCGCAAGCACACGGTGTTGTATTATGGCTTGGGGGTCGAACTCTAGGAGGCGTGGATGTGCTTGTGTCAAAGAGGATCAAAATCACCCCATGGGCGAGCTAGCCCGGATCAAATGATGAGTTGTCATGGTAAATGGAATGCAAGGTATAGACGATATAAAGGAAAAAACCGGGACTTTGGTTTCCACCCCATCGTGCGATTCTCGCCGATACGGCCTACGTGTAGGATAGCGATCGGAATTAGGGTCTAATGGTGAGACGTTGCCTCTGAAAGTGGCACCGGCGTCCCATGGGCCCGATATTCCGGTCGGTGCCCAGGATGATACACCGAACTTACCGGGTTCGATCAGTGGGCACTCCCGTGTCCATTAACACTGATCGACTCCGGGAGCACTAAGCTCGCAACGATAACTCCCAACGTCTCATCCTGCCGCTCCCGTGCGCTAGGATTTGGCGTCTACGCTAAGGGCGTGAGCTATGGCTAGGGAGTCAACCGCCAAGTTTATTCCCCCTTGGCCCAACGGTCAAAGGCGGTCTTTTTCCCGCCGATGACAATAAAACACCCCGCGTAACCGTTAGATTCCTAATCCCTATCGATTTCCTAGCCCTATGGACGCATCGGGAAGAGCCCACGAAGGGGTTTCTGCCAAAATCCCATATTTGGGAACTACTCACACATATTTATTAAAAAGCGATCTAAACAGAAATCGACCGTAAGAATCATGATCAGACAATAGAAATGCAATGGTAGTAAAGCAATTAAGATAATACTAAAGTTTGACAAAGATCTGAAAACTTACAAAAACTAGGAAATTACAGCCGTCACAAAATGAAGAAAACAGCAAAAAATAATCAACCTTCGTTTCTGGAAAACCTAGGGTTCTATATATAGGAAAAGATAACACCCGATCGGTTGACAAGTCAACCGATCGGGTGACCTGCTCCAAACTTTCACAGCGCAATGCGGGACTTCACCCGGTCCTCTTCACCCGGTCGGTTGACATATGAAGTGACCAGTTGGATCTTGGTGCCGTCAGGTGAGGAGGCCGGTTGAGCTGACTGTGTATTGGCTTTTGAGATTCAGCTACAGGTGAACCGATCGGGTGAAGTTCACCCGATCGGTTGGCAATCTGCTTCGATTTCCAGAGAGTTTGGCCTTTTGACCCGGTCACTGAACCGACCAGGTGACTTCTTGTGAGCTCCAAGCTGCGTCCGGGTGGTGCACGCGTGCATCACCCGATCGATTGAAGATGACCAACCGACAAGGTGAGGGGCTGAAAGATGATATCATCGTCTTTTGACCCCTTGGATCACGCGTGACTCCTCCCGTTGCTCCGAGGACTTGCGATATCGTCGTTTTATGTCCCCTATTCCAGCAAACACTTGCTAAATACGGAAAACACGGAAAAGTGAAGGAAAACAAGAAAACACGAGAAAACGAGTATAAGACGGCGGTAAAATACAGAAAAACACGGAAGAAAACGTGAGCAAATATATGAAATATAAATGCACGTCAAAATCCCCTAAGCTGAACTCTTCCTCGTCCTCGAGGAAGACGAGTGAGAGTAAGAGCTCGGAGAGAGAAAATAAAGAGAAAGAGAGAAAAGGAAAACTCTATATCCTAGATCGCCCGTCAGGGCCAACAAAATCAAAAACGACACACCAAGCAAGAAAACACCAAATCACATCACTAAACCAAGGAATACGAGTCCAGACAAGTGCCGTGGGCCCATGCGGTAAAGCGCGAGTGAGTGTGGTCGTGCGCTAGCAAACGGTGTCACTATCTACGATGTGCGATAAAGCTCGATATACACTAATCCAGGAAATGACCCAAATATCGATTCGAATTGAATAAAGCGGTGAATATATAGTTCAAGAATGCATGAGAATAGAGAGAGAATCGAAACATATCATGCGTCAGGGGCTCCACAACTAGGGTTAAGGAAATCACCACACTAAAGCCTAGATAATAGCTAAAAAGTTCCTAAGCCAAGTGTTTTCGAAACCGAAGGGGGTTGAGATGATGTGGAGAAGAACACTCGGTGCAAATTCTCGCCTTCCCTTTATTCTCGGCAAGTAGGAATAGATATTCACACGTGAATTTTTTTGGGTTTTGGGTATTTGTATATTTTTTTGGATTTTTGGCTATACAATTTTTTTTTCTTTTCTTTTCTCTTCTACTTTTTTTTGGATTTTTGGGTTTTTTGGCTATACACATGTGCACTCTCCCAAGCGGGAGAACGGTACACGACGAGGGGGTTTGCACCAAGTAAAACAAAAAAGAAGTCGAAATCTAAACACTTGGGCAAAAGAAACTATTCTCGCTAATTAGAGCATGGGCTAAATGGGTTATCCTAGTCCTTAATTGTGGAATCCTGACACATGCGAAATGAAGCATACGATATATATAGTCATGCATACTGAAATAGACAAGAGAAGCAAATACCACATTATTCATATCGAAGCATGATAATCTAGGGGTCATTCCTGGACAGGTATATAAAGTAAACTCACAAAGCAGAAGCATACCAAACAGCTAGGCACGACACACGACTCACAAAAAGCTAAGTGGACCCACGATGCGTGAAATGCATGGGGACTTGATATCCTAGGGTTAGTGAGTGTGATTATCGATGCTATGCTAGGTGTGTGTGATTCTGTGGCAATTCATCATAGGGTTCATCTCAAGGAGAAAGAGATAAAAAGAAGAAAAGAAAATTTTAAAACACGATAAAAACGACACAAAAACGAAAAAGAAAGACTCAAATGACGCACAAAGTGCGACTCCCCCAAGCTGAAACTTGCATTGCCCTCAATGCAATAAGAGTGAGTATGGGAGGGCAATGAAAATGGGGGGGGTACGCACTGACACAAAAAGAAATGAAAAACATGGAGAACACAGATACAAAAATGAAAATAAAGAAAAATCAAAATCAAACCACACGACATAAAAATAGAAAAAGAAAGAAAGAAAAATGACACGACACACAAAAAATAAAACAAGCACACACACAAGGAAAATAAAACATGACGACACAGTAAAATAGACTTCCCCCAAGCTAGACATGACAATGCTAGCAATGAGATATGATCATGAAAGTGCAGAGATATGCAAGGGGGATGTCAATCGGAGAAAAGAAAGGAGATAAAAATAAAAAGGAAGCGATTTGGCACGTGAATGGGTCCTCCCCCTGGCAGTGGTAAAGCAGGGCCCCGCAAAGATAGATGGGCACTAAAAATAGGGGGGACAAAAGCGGGATGGGAAAATATCAAGCAGAGGCACCACCCTCTGGGGGTGGTGATGTGGGCCTGTGCTGGGGACCAGTAGTGGTGGGGGGTGGGATGTGAAGCTCGGAGACACCGGGTGGGTTAGTGCAAATGTGGAGAATGAAGCTTTGAAGAAAGGGCAGGTCTCGGTCGACGGACTCCTGAGTTACCCGACCACCATGTCCAGCTAGGAGGATCATGGCCGCGAATCGGTCGGATTGGTCGTCGTCTTGGAATGACACCCCGAATTCGGCATCGCCAATGTAAGCGGGGGAAGTGGTGTGTGGGGTGGTAGATGAATTGGTGGTGGTGGATTGAGCGGGGGGTTGTGTGCGACGAGCGCGACGGGTGGGCCTAGGGTTGGAAGAGCTGGCGTCGGTGGGCTTTGCACGGTGAGGAGGCATTGTGCAGGAGTCGTGTGTGTGTGTGTGTGAATGTATGCAAAAGATTATGAATACACACAAACACGGCCAACGAGCAAAATGAAATATTTAGGGGAAAATAAAAATTGAGTTAAGGAGCGAGTTTACCCAAATGAGATGAAGATCATTGCTCGTAGACGCCCCAATGCTACTCGACAGGAGCACGTGTGAAGCTGCGGCAATCCTTTCAGCAAGTTTCGAAATTGGAGGAGAATGGGTGAAAGTTAGGGTTTTGTGTGCGGGTGAAATCGAGGAGGATGTGGAGAAATCGATGGAGAGATGGATAGGGAGAGGGGGAAGATCGATTGGGGTTGATTT
Organism: Scilla litardierei; assembly: GCA_030789695.1. Lineage (NCBI taxonomy): Eukaryota > Viridiplantae > Streptophyta > Magnoliopsida > Asparagales > Asparagaceae > Scilla > Scilla litardierei. Next base: position 18,957 of record JAULAV010006962.1, on the reverse strand, counting down.
AGGGGAAGAATGAGGTCAGGCGCAAGAGGGGGAGTCGAAGCATCGATCTGGAATTCGAAATCGGGCGAGGGCGGATCGAACGGGCCAGGGCGGCCATTTATAGGGATTTAAGTCGAACCGGTCGGGTGAGTTGTCACCCGATCGGTTGACTTAGTGGTCGAAAATTTTGGCTGAAGGGTTGCTACAGGTGAACCGGTCATGTGAGTTGTCACCCGATCGGTTGACCGCTCCACACATTTTCCCGAGAATTCAGAGTGTCTCACCCGGTCCCTCAATCAGTCTCACTTCTTGTCACCCGGTCGGTTGACATATTTTGAAACTTTCCCGAGAGTTTCCCCCAGGTCACCCGGTCTGCCAACTGGTCACTTCTTTCCTCACCCGGTCGGTTCATTCAGTGGCAGACACGGCCGTAAGCTGATACATCCCAACCGATCGGTTGAGTTATCAACCGATCGGTTGGGGCCTTGTTTTCTGCAAAAACCCACAAATCGCCTAAGTTTCACAACGGAAGTTCTTGCGGCTGGATTTATTTATAAAAATAGATAAAATAAAGTTAAAAAAATCCTAAAAATTGAAACAAAAGTTTAGAGCATGGGTTGCCTCCCATGAAGCGCTTTTGTTTAACGTCGTTTAGCTCGACGCCCGTTGATGATGTTCATGGTGGGTGATACGGGTGATGCCCAAAATCCGGCATATCTTCAACTCCAGAGCTTATGGCTATTGGTGTAGTCGGTGGCTGTAAGAAGATTTGCTCAACTACCCTCCCTTTGTCGACAGGATCCGGGGGCTTCTCCCTTAAATTGGCGTCTACCGCCAACTTTTTCAGCATCCGAACCTCATCACCGCTGAGGTCCATGGGTTCTTTCCCTTTTCTCCTCGTAGGGGAAGCCTTAGGGAATCCGGGAGGGTTCACACATCGCGTGACCGTCTCATTAGCAACTTCATTCTTTGGGGAGCCAACTTGCTCTCCAAGGTCCCCCAAGCTATCGGGGGGATTCCTCGAGAGTACTTCCCAGGCACTTGTTTCAACAGCTCTATCTTCTTCGTTCTCCAGCATACTGATACTAGGATCGTTTGGGGGGTTTGGGTGCTTCATCGACATGCCTAAGTCAAATTCAAGTCTTTCTTGGCCGACATTGAGGGAAAGCTTCCCATTCTTCATGTCTATCAAAACTCCGGCGGTTGCTATAAAGGGCCGTCCCAGGATAATAGGAGTGTGCTTGTCTTTCGGTATGTCCATCACCACAAAATCAACCGGTACTTGTACTCCTCTCACATCGACGGGGAGGTCGTCCACTACTCCCACCGGGTACTTGACCGAACGGTCAGCAAGTTGTAATGTCATGCCAGTGGGCTCTAAGTCTCCCATCCCTATTCTCTTGTACAACGATAGGGGCATTAAGCTGACGCTCGCTCCTAGATCGACGAGCGTCCACTGGATTTGCACTTCCCCAATATAGTAGGGGATGGAGAAACTACCTGGGTCATTGAGCTTGGGCGGATTTGCGCGCTGAATGAGGGCGCTGCACTCCACCGTTAACACGACATTCTCTTTTCTAGATCCCCGTGTCACCAAGTCTTTCAGAAATTTGGCATATGAGGGAATTGTCTCGATGGCCTCGAGGAAGGAGATTTGTAAGCTCAGATCTTTCACCATGGCAAAGAATTTGCCATACTTCTCATCGATTTTGGCTTTGGCAAGCCGTTGTGGGAAAGGCACAACGGGCTTGAATACTCTTAGGTTCCCTTCCTCATCCTTTTTCTTCTCCTCTCTATGAACTCCCTCCGGAGTAGTTGGCTTGGGCGACGAAGCACCGTCGTCATTTAATTTCTCAATTGGTCGTTCCACGACCAACGGTGCTTCCGGTCCTTTGGGGGGAATTCTCGAGGGTATTTGTGTTCCGCTCCTCAAAACGATGGCAGACACGTTCTCATGCTCATGCGTGAGCACCAAGGTCCGATTTACCCCCCTCGGGTTCACCTCAGGCTGTGGCGGTAAAAGATTTTGCGGCCTCTGAAGGTTCGCCACTTGCAACCCCAGCTGGGTCACCTGATCACGAGGACTCTCTGTCCCATCTCCAGCTTCAGATTTATCTTCTCCTGGTTGGCGATGTATTGAGTCAAGAGGGACTCAACCGGAGAGATGGCCCTCTGCTGGCCGTATTGCTGTTGGGTGGTCGGCTGATTCCTAGGAGCATACTGTTGATACTGTTGTGGAGGTTGCTGCTGCTGAAATTGCTGCTGCTGAAACTACTACTGAGGCCTAGCCGGCTGATATATTTGCTGTTGTTGCTGAGCCGGCTGTTGATAAGGCGCTCTGCAGCTAAGGTTGGGATGATTCCGGTTGTTGGGAGAGTAGGCCGGGTTGGAGTTGGTTCGTGGTGGAAAAGGCGCATTCCTTGTAGGATTGTAAAATAATGAGCTCGCCTGATCCAACGGTGGTGAGATGTCACCACCGTCGAACTCTCCAAAAACTTCGGACTCCACCGCAGCAATCTGTTGTGAACCGGTGCCACCGACGCCTACCATCAATGTGGAGATCTGGGTCGACAGCAAGTCAAACTTGCTTGACAATTTGTCGACGTCTTTGCCTCTATGGATGCCCCCAGATCTAGGTGTGGCTCTCTCGTCACACCACCGTTCATTGTTAGATGCCATATTTTCCAGAATCTGTCCGGCATCTTCCTTGCTTCTCGACATAAAGGACCCTCCAGCCGTGGCGTCCATGGAAGATTTTAAATCGTCCCTCAACCCATTATAAAACAGATTTATGATCTGCCACTTGGGGAGCTCATGGTGGGGACATCTTCTCTGCATCTCCTTGTATCTCGTCCAAGCCTCATGCAAGGACTGGTGGCTGGCCTGGGAGAAGGAGGAGATCTCACTCCTCAGCTTCATGGTCTTCCCCAGAGGAAAGAACTTTGTCAGGAAAGCATTTGAGAGCTTCTCCCAGGTGTTGAATGTATTCGGGTCCTTCCCCCTAAGCCACAGCTTGGCCTTATCTCGCAACCAGAAGGGGAACAGCTTCAGTCAGATCGCCTCAGTTGTGACACCGTTTATCCGAAAGGTGTCACATTTCTCCAGGAAGGAGTTTAAATGCTCAATCGGGCTCTCCATGGGTGCACCCAAAAATTGATCCTGCTGGATCCACGTCACCAAAGATGGCTTAAGCTCGAAGCATTGGACCGTAATAGCTGGAGGACGGATGGCGGAGGTGGACTCGATGGAAGGCATCGAGTACTCCAGCAGGGACTTGTGAGGGGGGTGTTCTCCCCCATGGCTTCAGGATCCTCTCTTCTTCGCTTCTCGGTGGCCAAACGCCTTAGGGTGGCGTTAATCTCTGGATCAACGGGGATCAAGTCATCGAGACTTCTTGAACTCCTGCGCATGAAAAACAACAAACACTCGTGAAGCGAAAAGTGGGAAAGAAACAGATAAGATAAATAAAAAAACTGATTGACTGAATCGCCGTGCTGCCATCGCTACATTCGCTTCCTGTTTATGCATCCCATGCTTTTGACGTGTTTGCTATTTGTGCAGTTCTCTCTCTCCTTTCTTATAGGCTCTTTGCCCCACGACGAGGATGTTGCATGCAGTTTCAGGGGACATCTGGGATCACTCACAACACATCCGCTGTTTGACACGAATCTTGGCAGAATCCCTAAATACTTCGAATATACTATCCCTTCTGGCTGCCGCTGTGGAAAATCAGAGGAGGTATCATGATATGCCGCATCACCTTGCCACGGCAACTCTCTTTCCTCATGATGAAGTGGAGTATATCGACATTCCTAGTTCCGAGTTTAGTGAGGAAGAATTGTTCGCAGAGTTTTGTCAGGAGAACCATAAGGCTGAGTCTGTCGGTTACGTTGGATAGGAACCGATCTATTCCTTGCAGACTTCTATCAAGCATCCAGAATCTTTGGACAATGAGGAAGCTAGAAACAGTTGTGGGGAACCACCGAATGTTGGAACCTGTTTTCACTTAGAAGCCTTCTTCCTGGATAATTATTATGAGCTTGAAAGAGACCCAATGCCTTCCTCAGTCATTCCTACAATACCTTGCGATACTTTGCAATGCGGAACCACGGCTGTGAGTGAGGTTTCGGATGCTAGCTTTCAAGAAATCCACGAAGAACTCCTTTCCCTTGAGGATGCTCAGCTTGAGAAGTATGCGTCAGGGCCTCATGAAGTTGAGATGAAAGAGTTACCCCCGGGGCTAAAGTATGAATATTTGGGGACGGGGTCGACCCTGCCGGTCATAGTGAACTCTTCACTTCCTGAACACCAAATGACCAAACTTCTTAGTGTTTTAAAAAGGTTTAAAGGAGTTTTCGGATATGCAATTGAAGATTTAAAAGGGGTTAGCTTAGGCCTCTGCTCATACAGAATACTGCTTGAAGATGAGCAAGCCTCCTCGATTGAGCCGCAGCGGAGGCTAATCCCATAATGATGGAAGTTGTGAAAAAGGAGATTGTTAGGCTTCTACATGCCGGTATCATATACACTATCTCCGATAGTCGCTGGGTTAGCCCGGTGCACGTCGTGCCCAAGAAAGGAGGAATGACGGTGGTTCGCAACGAGAAGAATGAGCTAATACCAACGAGGACCGTCACGGGGTACAGGATGTGCATTGACTATAGAAAGCTGAACAAGGCTACGAGGAAGGATCACTACTCTCTCCCCTTCATTGATCAGATGCTCGAGAGGCTGGCGAAGCAAAACTATTTCTGTTTCATGGACGGGTACTCCGGATTTCTTCAGATCCCTATTCATAATGATGACCCGGAGAAGACGACTTTCACTTGCCCATTCGGGACATATGCCTATAGAAGAATGTCGTTTGGACTTTGTAACACCCCTGCTACATTCCAAAGACTCATGTCTGCTATCTTCTCCGACTACTCCCAGGACATCATGGACGTTTTCATGGACGACCTTTCCGTCTATGGAACTAAGTTTGACTCGTGCCTCAGTAATCTAACTAAAGTCCTGGAGAGATGTCAAGAAAAGGGATTAGTCCTAAACTGGGAGAAGTGCCACTTCATGGTCCAAGAAGGGGTTGTGCTGGGGCACGTCATCTCTTTGAGGGGAATCGAGGTTGATAAGGCTAAAGTTGAGGTGATTGAAAAGCTTCCGCCATCGCTCAATCTTCGAGGAGTCCGTGGTTTTTTAGGACATGCGGGATTTTATCGCCGCTTCATAAAAGACTTCTCGAAGATTTCCAGGCCGCTGACCCAACTCCTCGTGAAAGACGTGCCTTTCGTCTTTAGCGAGGAGTGTACGGAGGCCTTCCGCACCCTGAAGCAAGCTTTGATTTCCGCACCCAAAATACAGCCACCGGAATGGAATCTACCCTTTGAGCTGATGTGCGACGCTAGTGATTATATGGTTGGTGCCGTCTTGGGGTAGAGGAAGGATAAAAATCTGCATGTCATATATTATACGAGCAAGACCCTTGACGCCGCCCAAAGAAATTATACTACCACAGAAAAAGAATTGCTAGCAGTCATCTACGCCATGGACAAGTTCCGGTAATATCTCGTTGGTGCCAAGGTGATCGTGCACACAGATCACGCGGCTCTTAAATACCTATTGAGCAAGAAGGAAGCTAAGAAGCGGCTCATTAGATGGATTCTTCTCCTCCAGGAATTCGACCTGGAAATCAGAGACAAGAAGGGGGCGGAGAATGTTGTTGTTGATCACCTGTCCAGGATGTCTACCCTCGATTTAAACGCTACGCCGATCGATGATTTGCTCCCTGACGAGCATCTTTTCTCCGTCTCTTCCTCCTGGACCCCCTGGTATGCCGACATCGCAAATTATCTGGCTTGTGCCATCGTCCCCCATAATGTGAGCTACCAGCAGAAGAAGAAATTATTCCATGAGGTCCGTAAATTTTATTGGGATAACCCCCATCTGTACAAAACCTGCAATGATGGGGTGATACGAAGATGCATCCTGAAAACTGAGGCGACCTCCATTATCTCCCACTGACATGGTCAGCAATGTGGAGGGCATGCGAGCACCTACAAAACTACTGCGAAAATTTTCCAGAGCGGATTCTACTGGCCAACCCTCTTCAAGGACATACATGCTTACATCCAGGCCTGCGACAAATGCCAAAGGACGGGGAATATCTCCAAAAGGAATGATATGCCTCAACACTACATCCTGGAGGTAGAAATCTTCGATGTGTGGGGAGTGGACTTCATGGGACCGTTCCCTTCCTCTTCAGGGAACCAGTATATCTTGGTGGATGTGGACTACGTATCGAAGTGAGTTGAAGCGATAGCCAGTCCAACCAATGATTCCAGAGTGGTGGCCAAGTTCTTCAAAAACAACATCTTCCCGCGGTTCGGTGTACCTCGAGTCCTGATCAGAGATGGAGGGAGCCACTTTATAGAGAAGAAATTCGAGGCTCTCTTGAAAAAGTACGGGGTACAACACCGGGTGGGGCGTGCCTACCACCCGCAGACCAGCGGTCAGGCGGAAGTCTCTAACCGGGAGATTAAAAGCTTACTAGAAAAGACGGTGGCCAACTCTAGGAAGGATTGGTCATCAAAACTTCCTGACGCGCTTTGGGCCTACAGGACGGCATTTAAAACTCCGATCGGCACTACCCCATACCGGCTTGTCTATGGGAAGGCTTGCCATCTGCCTGTGGAATTGGAGCATAAGGCATTTTGGGCAATCAAGAATCTAAACTTCGACACCAAGGAGGTAGGTGGGCACCGGCAGTTACAACTCAACGAGCTCGACGAGATCCGGCTCAATGCCTATGAAAACGCCACGATTTACAAAGAGAAGCTGAAGCGGTGGCACGATAAGTGCATCCTGAAGAGGGAATTCAAAGAAGGGGACTTAGTTCTCCTATTTAACTCAAAGCTGAAGCTCTTTCCTGGAAAGCTCAAGTCAAGGTGGTCGGGACCATTCCACGTCACCAAGGTTTTCCCGCATGGGGCTATTGAGATAATGGGAAGGGATGAGCCATTTAAAGTAAACGGACATCGTCTGAAATACTATGCGGTAGCAGAACCAGAATTCTCTCTGGTCGGATTCTCAACGACCGACAACTCTTCCTCGAACCCTCCGGATCCTAATTGACCACCGCTTGAGGCGTCGAGCGAACGACGTTAAACAAAAGCGCTTCATGGGAGGCAACCCATGTTGTAATTCTTTGTCTCCAATTTTTAGAATTATTTCTAACCTTATTTTATCTAGTTTTAATAAATAAATCCAGCTACAAGAACTTCCGTTGAGGGACTGAGGCCGTGTGTGCATTTTTTGCAGAAAACAAGACCCCAACCGATCGATTGATAACTCAACCGATCGGGTGGGATGTATCAGCTGACGGCCGTATCAGTCACTTAACGAACCGATCGGGTGAAGCCAGCCGAGACCGGGTGACAGACCGTTTGATTTGTGCGAGAATTCTAGGGAATTTTGAGGAATTGGTCAACCGATCGGGTGAAGACAACCGAGGCCGGGTCGCTGACCGTGTGGGTAGAGCTGAACTTTTGGGAAATTTGGAGATCACATCAAACGATCGGTTGAGTAATACTGCGGACGGGTGAGTGGCCGGGTGAAATGTCACATGCTCTCAGAAAAATATGGGAAGCGGTCAACCGATCGGGTGACTACCCACCCGGTCGGTTCACCTGTAGCTGTTGGTCGGCGAGATATTTTCAAAACTTATCCAACCGATCGGGTGAAACATCACCCGATCGGGTGACTTTCGCCCCTGTAAATATCCCTGTTCGTGCGACCCGACCCCCAAACTTGCAGTTGCGTGATCTCTCCGCTTCCAACTGCCAAATCGATCTCCCTCATTTACCCCCTTACCCCTAAACCCTCATCCTCACTCATTTCTAAAACCCTACCCCCCATCACCACCCTTCCCATCATCAACATTCACTACCAAACATCCAAACCCTAACCCTAGCCCCAGATTTTCGAAAATCCTGTATCTTATCGGATCAGCGAGCGGCGGCTTCCCAAATCGATTCCTTACACTGCATGAGTCCTCCGGGGGCTTGATCTTGCTACATTGATGGGTAACACCTTTCCACTCTACACATCTTTTACCTTATCAGTAATATCCTGAATTGGTGTTATACCTGCTTCACCTGCTTTATAATCATCATAGGCATGCTCCCACTTTCCTTTTCGCCATCCACGTAGTCGCCATGTCTAGAAAAGGGAAAGAGATTGCCTCATCTTCACGCCGTAATCAGCTTTACGGACCCTTTTCACCCTCTTTCCTTGGCATATATCCTTCTACTACAGAACAGTCTGACCGTTTGCGAGCATTACTTCATCGACCGATGTGACCTACACTCTTTGCCGATCGCCCCACACTCGAAGCTCTAGGGCTTTCGAACGGCGTCGGTAGAATTTTCAACTGTATCGGGTGCCATACCCTTTCTAACATCCAAGCCCACACACACAGAAATCTCACGCTTGAATTCCTCAGTTCCCTCGAGGTGTTTGATTGGGGTTTCTCCTTCCACACACACAGAAGCCTCCCCGGCAACGGCGCCATAAAGCTTGACGTCCCCCGCTAGTGCGTGCTAGATGTGTGCAATAATACGATTGGGGGTGTGAGATTTAAATATTTGTAACCGCAAGCGCACGGTGTTGTAGTGTGGCTTCGGGGTCGAACTCAGGGAGGCGTGGATGTGCTTGTGTCAAAGAGGATCAAAATCACCCCATGGGCGAGCTAGCCTGGATCAAATGATGGGTTGTCACGGTAAATGGAATGCAATGTATAGACGATATAAAGGAAAAACCCGGGATTTTGGTTTCCACCCCATCGTGCGATTCTCGCCGATATGGCCTACGGGTAGGATAGCGATCGGAATTAGGGTCTAATGGTGATCGGAATTAGGGTCTAACGGGTAGGATAGCGATCGAAAGTGGTACCGGCGTCCCATGGGCCCGATATTCCGGTCGGTGCCCAGGATGATACACCGGACTTCCTGGGTTCGATCAGTGGGCACTCTCGTGTCCATTAACACTGATCGACTCCGAGAGCACTAAGCTCACAACGATAACTCCCAACGTCTCATCCTGCCGCTCCCGCGCGCTAGGATTCGGCGTCTATGCTAAGGGCGTGAGCTATGGCTAGGGAGTCAACCGCCGAGTTTATTCCCCCTTGGCCCAACGGTCAAAGGCAGTCTTTTTCCCCCCGATGACAATAAAACACCCCGTGTAACCGTTATATTCCTAATCCCTATCGATTTCCTAGCCCTATGGACACATCGGAAAGAGCCCACGAAGGGGTTTCCGCCAAAATCCCAGATTTGGTAACTACTCACACATATTTAGTAAAAAGTGATCTAAACAGAAATTGACCATAAGAATCATGATCAGACAATAGAAATGCAAGGGTAGTAAAGCAATTAAGATAATATTAAAGTTTGACAAAGATCTAAAAACTTACAGAAACTGGGAAATTACAGTCATCACAAAATGAAGAAAACAGCAAAAAATAATCAACCTTCGTTTCTGGAAAACCTAGGGTTCTATATATAGGAAAAGGTATCACCCAATCGGTTGACAAGTCAACCGATCGGGTAACCTGCTCCAAACTTTCACAGCACAATGCGGGACTTCACCTGGTCATCTTCACCTGGTCGGTTGACATATGAATGTGACCGGTTGGATCTTGGGGCCGTCGAGTGAGGAGGCCGATTGAGCTGACCGTGTCTTGACTTTTGAGATTCAGCTACAAGTGAACCGATCGGGTGAAGTTCACCCGATCGGTTGGCAATCATCTTCGATTTCCAGAGATTTTGGCCTTTTGACCCGGTCACTGAACCGACCGGGTGACTTCTTGTGAGCTCCAAGTTGCGTCCGAGTGGTGCACGCGTGCATCACCCGATCGGTTGAAGTTGACCAACCGACCGGGTGAGGGGCTGAAAGATGATATCATCGTCGTTTGACCCCCTGGATCACGCGTGACTCCTCCCGTTGCTCCGGGGACTTGCGATATCGTCATTTTATATCCCCTATGCCAGTAAACTCCTGCAAAATACGAAAAACACGGAAAAGTGAAAGAAAACAAGAAAACACGAGAAAACGAGTATAAGACGGCGGTATAATACGGAAAAACACGGAAGAAAACGTGCGCAAATTTATGAAATATAAATGCATGTCAGTAACTCAGAAACGGCTGAAGAAAGAGCAGTCGTCGATACAGAAGTGTGGACAGACGTTGAGACGCTCTCCGTGAAGATGGCGCGGATGATGACGAAGTGGTGCCGGAAAGTGGAATCTGGTGACCTAAAGAGAGAGGAAGTGAAGCTATGAGGTTACCGAGAGGAGGAAGAGTGGGGGCATGGTCGTGCTCTGGAAAGTTTAGATCTGTGAGGTCAGGAGCAGACTGGAAATCAGTGACCTCAGGCACGGAAACGGTGGAGAGAGAAATCTGAGTCTCAGGGCAAGAGGTGGAGACAGTCCCCGAAGACTCGACTGTGGTGGAAACAGTGGATACAATGGTGGTGAAAGAAACGGCTCCAGAGGATGATGGGTGAGCAGGTGGTACTGGGAGGCCGACAACTAAGGCAGCAATGTCATGCAACTTGAACTCCGGGGAGCATGGCACCGGGTCATCGGCGGCTGCCTCGACGGGTGATTCCGGGGGCTCGAGTATGTGTAGGGGAGGGAGTGGGTCGACCCTAGGGATCATCCAGTCAAGATGAACTGGAGAAATATGGGGGCGGTGTGGTGCCGGAAGAACCATATGTGGAGTGTGGTGAGTGCCTACGAGATATAGCCAGTGACGAGCCCCGTAAGGTCTGATAATATGCATGTGCTCGAGCACGCCGAGGGTCAAGCGTGTCGGGCCAACAGGGCGGTGAAGGTCATCTGGAATGTCGATATTGAGCATCCTAGCAAAGATGGTAAAGAAACCACTGCAACAACGTCAATGGTGTAGTCGGTGGTGGCAGTATGGAGTAGGTGATAACAAAACCAGTGGGCTGCGTCAGAGAGCTTGAATGGGTGGAGTTAGCCATCCAGGTGGAATCTCAGAAGTCGAATCATGCCCATAAGATGGGTAAGCTCTGGTAGGGACATGGTCCCGACCTCAGGCCTGTAGAAGAGAGTGGTGGCTAAGTGCCTCTGAGCGTAACGAAGGCATGAGTGCACGATGCACGATGCCTTCGCCCGACTAGGGCGATAAAGAGCAAGGCCTGCAATACACTCCCAAAAGGCTCTAGCATCAAATGTGTCCACATCATAGTGTGGAGAAAAGAATGCTCTGGGCTCAGGGATGGCAGGGAAGTGAATGTACTCGTGGATCATGGCATGTGTAATAGTGCAGTCATGATCCATGAGCCGAAAAGTGATGCCATCACCCGCTAGGGTGCGAGCGAGGGAGCTGAGTGCCTCGAGTGCAATGTGGGTGTAGGTAGGGGCGTGTACACCGAGGAATCGATCGAAACCAATCGCTCGGTAGAGGGGATGGATCCACTGAAGGAGTCCAAGGGAGCACATGGTAGGCAGGTGTATGAACAAAGTAGGTACGAAACGACGTTGAGAGATCCTAATAAAGCTCTCTCGGTGTGTATCATCTCGGAACGTGATGCCATAGGTCTGTAGACATGCAGGCATGGCATCCCTGGTGGGGGTGTGGGGGTGATGATGGAGGGGCGGTGGGTGGTGCTGTGGTGGGGATAGGGGCTGTGGTGGTAGCGATAGGTGTGGTAGTGGTGGGGGCGGTGGTGGTAGTGATAGGGGATGTGGTGGAGGGGTGGTAGTGGTAGTGGTGGTGAGTCGTGCACGACGCTAGGGTCTGGAGGAAGAGGCGCCTGGAGTGGGCCTCTTCCCACGAATGGGTGGGGGTGGCGGAACCTTGCGTGCGAACCATCGTATCGATGGTAATGTGATGCTACGGTATAAAAATAAATAAAGGGAAGAGTGTACCAAATGTGCGAGCGCCAAAAAATCCCCCAAGCTAGTCAAGGCAGCAGCTACTGACGTAAGCAGGGAGCACCTGAAAATAGTAACGATCAAAATGTCAGAATAAGGAATTAAAAATTGGGGACATGCTAGATTTGGGGTGCTCGACCGAGCAGTGCTACTGCTCAGTCCGAGTCGTGCTACTCGGTGGGGAAGTGCCGACCGAGCACTAGTGTGCTCGGTCTACGGGCCGAGCAGTAGAGCCGTGCCCTAGGACAGCGACGATCGGAGTAAGGGGGTTTTGGGTGGTCCGATGAGAGAGGGGGGGTAGGCGTCAAGGCAGGGGTAGCCGTCGGGGTGTGGGCTTTTGAGGTGGTCGGATTGGCAGCGCCGTCGACGGCGGTGGCGCCATCGACGGCGCCGGTGATTCGAAATGGGGATGGAGAGGGTGAAAGAGAGGGAGCGATGGAGAGATAGAGAGAAGGAGAAGGGGGTTGACCGGAGATCGTCGGCGGGGCGGGTGGCACAGGCGGCGGTCGGTGGCGAGGGACGACGGCGACAGGTGATGGGTGAACGAGTAGGGAGTGAGGGAGAGATCGTGGGCAAATTTTAGGGTTAAAAATTTTAGTCTGGGTAATTTTAGAGTTAGGGAAAAAACGAAATGGGTTGGGTTTAAAACCCAACTCGTTTGGAACGGGACCTACGACAAAGGATAAAACGACTCGGTCCGAGCAGCGTAGCTGCTCGACTGAGACAATCATCTGAGAAAATTCAATAAATTGAGTTGTAATATACTCCCTCGCATGCTCGACCGAGCAATATGATGCTCGGTCGGACTGTTCATCACTTGGACCGTGCCAATGCCACTCGGGCCGTTAGGCAGAGTGATGAATCTCCATTTTTCCAAAAGCCTATGCAATCCAATCGAGCAGCTGACTGCTCGGTCGAGTAGATGTCTACTCGGACCGAGCAGGAGGCTGCTTGGGCCATGTAGGAGAGGCGATAATCTGCCTCCTTTTTCGCCTCTGCACTGCTCGACCGAGCAGTGTAGCTACTCGGTCGAGTCTCCTGTGTCTCTTTTTCCTCTATTTTCTTTTCAAATCTTCAAATGTGCTGCTCTCCTCCGGCTTCCTTCCGTTTGTAATTTCGATACATATGCCCCCACATGTCCAACCTATACAAAAGATGAACTCATCAAATTTTTGTGATTTTATAATTTTATCTCTTAAATATGAAGTAAAAATAAGAAATTGAAAAGGAAAATCCGAAATCTAAGAAATTGGGTTGCCTCCCAATACGCGCTCGTTTTTAGTCGTGAGCTCGACTCCCTTTGATTTATCGATGGTCGCTTGGTGCGCGTGGAAGATGCGCGTCGTTTTTTGCGATGGTGCAATCCGGCGGCATTTGGTTTCCGCCTACTTCAAGACTCTCCTCTGAGTAGCATATGGTCTTCGGTTCTTCATGGTTCGGAGAATGATGTGTAAGTTCCTCATCCAATACTCGGATGTATGCTGTGACCTCTTTGTGGTCGGTTGGGTCGCCGTCATCGTCGATACCTGTTTTCACGAGGTCCTTCATGACCCCCTCAGAAGTGAAATCTTCAATGGTTTTGTCTTCAAGAAGCTCCAAATAGCTGGCCCCTTCCACATAAGCTCGCTCTCTCATCGGCTTCTGTAGCCGGAACTCAGCTTCAATACTCCCCACGTTGAGAGAGGGTCCCTTCTCAGACATCGATCAGAACACCGGCCGTCGCCATGAAGGGGCAGCCGAGTATAAGTTGGGAGCTTCCTTCCTCGGGCATATCCATGATAACGAAGTCGATGTGAACACATAACCTTGGGTGTATCTAAAGACTGACATAACATCCCTTGCTATTCCCACCGGGTAGGTGATGGAATGATCTGCAAGCTAGATGGACATACTTGTCGGCTCTAGCTCACTTCTAGTCTGTAATCTCTTGAAAATAGAAAGGGGCATCAGACTGATGCTAGCCCCCAGATCAATCAGAGCTCTGCTGATAGACATCCCTCCAATGGAGCATAGCATGGTGAAGCTCCTCGGATCCGACAGCTTCCGGGGGAGATGATTTTTGATAACGGAGGTGGAGTCCTCCATAAGCTTAATTTCTTCTGGCTTTCTTCTCCCCGTGATTAGATCCTTCAAAAATTTGGCGTAAATTGGGATCTCCGTAATAGCATCCATGAACAGGATGTTCAACTAGATTCCCTTCAGCAACTCCATAAACTTGGAGTATTTCTTCTCCATCTTGGCTAGGGCTAGCCTCTGTGGGTATGGAGGGGGAGGTTGGGTAGCTTTACTCTTTGTAGCATCAATAGGAGGAGGTGCTGTAGTAGGCATGATGGGTGGTGCATCCGCCTTCTCCTCAATGATTATTGGCTCTTCAGCAGCCTCTTCTCCATCGCCATCACCAACGGCTTTTTCAACTGTAACTTTCTCCTTATTCAGCACCGGGACCATGACGGGGTCAATCACCCGTCCACCACGTGTGGTGACAGAAACCACAACATTAGCCTGGGCCCTCAGGTTTGTCTCTGGATGTGAGGGTAATCTCCCTTGATTCTTCAAGAGCTGGGACATTTGACCCCTCAGTTCATCAAGTGAAGAGTTTATGCTCTTGAACTGGGTCGAGGTGTCCTGATTGAAGCGGACTTGACCACTCATAAAGGTCTCCAAAGTGGCCTCCAGATTTGACCGCGGCGGGTTTGACGCATAGCCCTGCTGAGGGGGCTGGTTGAATTGATAACCCGACGGTCGGTAAGGCCCATCTGGCCTAAATCTTCCTCGTTGCTGATTCTGCTGCTGCCCATGCTGCTGCTGAGAAGGGGGTGGAGGTCTCTGAAATTATGGAGGTTGCATCCCTCCACTTGGGTTTCCATAAGAAAACCCCGGATGATTTCTAGCAGCTAGATGCTGCCACTGATTTCGTCCCTCTCCTTGGACGTATTGAACAGATTCAGATAACTCGGCACCATCATAGTGTGCCTCGCTAGAAATGTAGCTCTAATCTGTATACTCCTCGGCAGGATGATAACCCAATGTGCTGGGTGATGCCGGGATGGAATCCAGGCGCTGTTCGATCCTGGCCACTTGTTTGCATAATGTCTCGATGTAAGAGTCCAAGTGGATAGCAGCTTTAACCTAGGAATTCCGGGTCACAATAGTTCTTTCTTCGCTCCATTATTGATTGTTAGCCGCCATATGCTCCAACAAGTCAATAGCCTCTTCAGGAGACTTATCCAGTAAGGCACCTTGCGTCGCAGCATCTATGATTATCTTGGTGCTGGACTGGAGCCTGTTATAAAAGCTCTGCCCCAAATCCCATGGCTGGATCCCGTGGTGAGGACACTAATGTTGGAGGTCCTTGAATCTCTCCCATGCCTCATAGAGTGACTCCTATGGGAGCTGCTTGAAGTTTGAGATCACTCTACGGATCCGAACTGTCTTCTAGGGTGGATAGAACTTAGCCACGAAGGCAAGTGCCAACTTCTCCCTGGTGGTGAAATGATTGGGGGCCTGGGCCCGGAGCCAATATGAGGCTTCATCTCTCAAAGTGAACGGGAAAAGCCGCAGCTTCACAGCATCATCGCTAACGTCCTTTGCACTGAACGTGTCACACTTCACCAGGAAGGTGTCAATATGGTGGTTGGGGTTTTCGTGTGGATACCCGTGAAAGGGATCATGCTGTATCAAATTGATTATCCCCGTCTTTAACTCGAAGCTCGCCACTGCCAGTTGCGGTCTAAGGATGGAGGAGTTGTTTCCAAACGTCGGCTTCATATGGTTCCTGATGGACCCGGTGCAAGGAGGAGGATGATTGTCGTTGTCTGTCATCTGAGCAGAGGGAGATGAACTTCTACTTGAGGCTCTCAAAGCCCTCACTGTCTTCTCGATCTCGGGATCGAATAATAATTCTCTAGTAGATCCCTTGAAGCGGGTGTTCATGCACCAACAAAACTCAGACAGATACCATCAGTAGCAGAGTGATAAATAAAAGAATAAAAATGGTGGAAAGGGGAGAAATGATTAGAGTGCTAGCAAACTTCAAAAAAAATAAAAATAAACTGAGATAAACACTATCACCGTCCCCGGCAACGACGTCAAAAACTTAACGCACTTGAAACATACACCTAGATTCCACCTGGCGATGTCACGATCGCCAGGCGTGTTATGGCCCCTAGTTTTCAATTCCGGGATCAATCCGCAAGCGGACGGTGTCAAGTTGTAGTATAAATGATATCGAATCCCACAGGAATGGGGATAATGTATATGGGTTCTCAGTTTACATCTAAATCTCGAAGTGAGATAGCTATCAGGTTGAAGGAGTTGATTGGGGTGTTGTAGTTGTTTTACCAATAAAAAGGACTAGGACATTAAGGATCACAGCTATGATCGTCGAGGATCGACATTGGAATAGAATCCTTACGTTGCATTGGGGTTAGGGGATAAATCTCCCAATTCGTACCACTCTCGTAGGTTAGAATTGTGAGGTATTTCAGTAGCTCTCGTTGATGCAATGTCGGTAGCCGTCAACGTAGCGGTATAGTTTGTCGATGGATCCCCTCAAGGCATGAACCAGGCATGGTCAAGAGCCTTGGTTGGATTCATCGGTTTTCCTATTCGAACCCCAAAGATACCCCTTAAGCGCATCAATTCCACAGACCGTGGGTATGATCTCAGTACGGGTTATCTAGGGATTCGGTATGATCGACCGAAATACTACACTAAATCCCTAATTCAACGTAGAGATCCAGGTCTACGTCTTCCCCCTAGGATCTTAGGGCTAACCCATCAACCCTAGAAAGATCTACTCACACATGGCAATATTCACGAATAAAACCATCATTTTTCGAGATGAAGACATCGTAGCAATCAATAAGACTTGCAGCGGGAGATAGATAAGAATTGCAATTTATAGATCCAAGGAAAATTCCAAGTTCCCAAGCGCAAGAACGATAGAGAATAAAACTAAGAATACGATAATTTTCGATCCAATATCTTCAACAAAAATTAATCTAAAGAGCTAACAAGAAATCACCTTATCTTCGCTCTCTAAAGTATTCAAAAGTCTCAAACTGAATCGCCCCCATTCGCCCTCGCGAGCTCCCAGCCTTCAGTTCCCAAAATCGCGCAACTGACGGCCACAGCAAATACTTCCAAAAATGGCCCTGGCACTGTCGATTGAGTAGGCTGCTCGGTCGAGCAGTGCGTTACTCGTTCGGTCGCTCGGACGGAGCAGCAGTGCTGCTCGACTGAGCTTGACAGGAGTCGAAAATCTTCAAAATCCTCACTCTACATGCACGGGCCGAGTCAGCTCAGCTCGGTCTAAGCAGAGGCTGACTCGGTCACTAAAGATCTACATGGGCCGTGTGCTGGAATTACTTCAGCTTTGAAAATTGACGCTACTCGACCGAGCAGATGAAGTGCTCAATCCGAGTGATCCCCGTATCAGCTAATTTTTGTCATTTGAATCTGCTCGGTCTGAGCATCTGTACTGCTCGACCGAGCAGTCTGGGAAATAGATTCCAAGAGCTGTTGAAGCTCATCTCTCTCCTATTGCTCTCTCTTCTCCTCCAATGGCTCCAAAAGTATGGCGAACTTCTACAGGGCTCCACCAATGAGCTCACGGGCATGTCGGATGTGTCCATACCCAAGTGGGGTCCCAAATCGCTCCAAAATCCCTGAAAACTCATAAAACAATAAGAAACTCGAATATAACATCAGAAACGTGATATCGTAGTAAAATGTGGGATTTAGATGCAAAAGTGACATGAAATGCAATGAAATGAAGCTATGAAAATAATGGAAAATATTGACACATCAGTAGCCCGACAGGAGTGCGAGTGTACCCAACACAACTAACACAATCCAGTTCCATCCCTTATGCCTACCCAATACTTCAGTTTCCCCACCCCCGTGGCACTCTCCTTTGTGGAGGACTAAGCATTTGAAAGAAAGAAACACCTACACATTATCATGAAACGACAATAATAATAACCTCAACACCAACATCAAGTAACAACATCCCAACCACAACAAAAACTTCCATAATGTATCCACTACAACATTTTCTTTCACACCCCAACATATGCTTCCTCATCAATGTTCCATTTCAAGGCCAACAACAACTTCAACAGCAAGTACAACCTCAACATTAAAGCAACCTATGCAGGTTCATAATACCATGCGAACATGAATAAAGAGAAGTAATATTAGCAATAATGAGATAAGCAAGGCCATAAACATATGCTTAAGCATGAGTTTGTGAGGAGGAAGTCATAGAAATCCATAACAATAGCTAACTCCCACACATTTGCAACTCTGATTTTCTGGAAACAGCAGAACAGTCAGCTTCAGAGGCTGTTTTCTCCAAACTTTTGAAATAAACATAAAGTTTTCTCCCATTGGAAGTTGTAGATATGGTAGTGTTGGATTCACAAATAAAATTTCATGCAGAGATATGAACTAAATGATTTATGGTGAATTGTTTGGTGAGACCTATCAAAACTGTTTTTCAGACAGATCCTAAGAGCTGCAACGATTACTATTTTAAGCCATGTAGCAGTTAGAATCTCGAAAATGTGGCCTAGGTGAACATTGTAGAACATGTTGTTATCTTTTCAACGAGACCAAGAACTCCAATATTTATGGAGTGTGTAGGGACTTAGCTCTGTTTCACCAAACTGTGTCCAGACTGGATGAAAATCAGACATGTTGAAAAGATAGAATTTTTATCCCTAACCCCAATCCGAAATAGGCAAGAGTTCATAACATGTAATTGTAGAGAAAATTCTAATACTTATACCATAAAATTTTCAGGCCTTTCTCAGTTCTAGTTTAAGAGGAAATCATCAAAATAATGAGCAAATAAATCTGTCCCAATTTCCAGCAACACATCATGCATGAAATGAATTAGCTCCTAGGTGGAGATGGAATCCTTCCACTTGGGTGATGAGGGAAAAGGGTTTAGCCCTAACCCATATGGCTCCTCCTTTTGTAAGTCCTTCTCCTTGGCTTAGCTTTCCCTTCCAT